>JAVCKT010016801.1:0-11397 GCA_032273925.1 Rhynchotus rufescens
ATAAAATAAAATAAAATAAAATAAAATAAAATAAAATAAAATAAAATAAAATAAAATAAAATAAAATAAAAGTACAGCAGAGCACATGCTTTTATTTTGCCAGAAGAACTTGCAGAACCATCAGGACTACCACTTGCTATGTCCTCTTCTCACTAAACACAGATGTCTTTCCCAGAAAAAGACATTTGATGGAAAACATATTTACTTTCAAATGAAAGCCTAGCCTCTACAAAAAGACAATATTTGGGTACCTTTATTACTCCTTTAGTGTATAACGAGAATACCTACATACAACTAAAGAACATACGTTCTTTATCCCCAAAAGTATGGACTCTGAAGCACCCTGCCCTTCTTGAAAGGCAACTGCCACTGGTGAAGGTTGAGGGGCAGCTTGTTAAGAAGGTTGATCATGGCCTCAAGGCCAATGAAACTGATATAGTTAATGTCTTTTCCACTGAAAAGTGCCATATTTTCACTCCTTTCCCTGTTCCTCTTAAGTATAGAGCCTTTTGTTTTGAGTTTAAAACAAAATTCAATTTAAATAAAAATCACCTTTTCTTCCTTTTATCTGTAAATTAATTTCACATTTTTCTTAAATCTCATCCACAGAAGTAAGACTTTTTTCCTCACTTCTAAAATGTAGTTTACTTTAATAGACATAAATTCATTGCTCATCCAATTTTATTACATTGCTGCTCCATCAGAGACAGATATAAGCAAGAGGGATGTTAGCGTTAACAAAACAACAATTAACAAGCAAAAAAAAAAAAAAAAAAAAAACAGGACAGGAGGAAGGCAAAAATAAAAGAGGATAGTGAAGAGGGGGAAATAAATGAACACTGGGCAAGAGAATAACTGCCATGAAAATGCCTAAAAATTTCTATCAAATTTGAATTCTAAGTGAGATCAAAATTCCAGACTTAGGCCAGTGGCTGAACTGAATCCAAAAAAATGTATGTCATGTTGCATTGTCATTTTTCAAGTAGAATCCTAAGATACCTCAAAGAGGCATCTGCAAAACACAGCTACAACCAAGCATGACCTCACTACTTTGCTGAGAAAATGAATGGCAAACATATTTTAATCTCACTTTTACTCTTAAACTGTCATCTTACCAAGTAGAGATTGCTCAAGGAAAAAATACAGAGAATTTTGGTGCTCAGTTACGACTGAGACCCAACTGCCGCACTGCAAGTTTTTTAGCTTTGGGAGTTTATGCAAAGCAGGTAGGTGCTAGTCATTTCTGCCATAATACCGAATGGTGAAGTCAGCAAAACTCAAACAGGAATTAGGGTACATTAAAAAAAAAAAAAAAAACTAAAGAGGACACTGTGCCAAGGGGATTGTTTATGTACTGACCACTTGGAGTCTTTAAATCAAGATGAGTTGCATATGTGAGCTGAACCACTTAGAATCAAGCAGTTGTTATATGGAGGGGAAAAAAGAGTCAGCAAAGGGTAACAAAAACTTATTATAAAAAAGAAATAGAGAAGAGCTGCAGGTGATCAGAAAACAGCACTGGTAAAAGTTCAGCTGCTTTCATTTGTATTATACTTAAAAAAAAAAGACATAAAAATGCTACTTTCCTGAAAATATAAAACTAGAAGTGTGTTTTTAAAATGGAAACCTTATTTTCACAAAGTGGTTTCTGATGATCCAAGCTACACCTGGGACAAGTCACAACAGTAAAAACAATTAGGCAAAGAAAGTGCTGGTATTTTAGCAAGGAGAAAAACAAAATTTGGTTTTGGTTCAACAGGGACAGGATTTTCTTTTCTCCAGCTTTTGCTTCAGCTACTATACTAAAAAACATAAAAAAGAGAAAGAACTTCTTCACTAAAAAAAGAGAAGAGAAAGCAAAAACACACCCACCTCACAGATTAAGGTTCTGCAAAGTTAATTAACTAAGTTTTGAAGTCCAAACTTGGTCTGCTTGAGTACCAACCAACAACCATGGGAAGGACAGGTCCAATATCAGTGCTGGCAGCAACTTCCATGCTATCAAGGGGGCAGAGAGGCCTCCCCAGTTCTTCTCATCCCATCCCTTTCGTGCCACTGGGCACACAGCCCACATCCCAGCCCTCCTTGATGCTTCCACACATGTCCATGTGCCTTCTCCTCCTCCTCCCCAGAGGAAGATTCCACCTCTGTGCACATCTCAGCATCAGACATGCCAGAGCAGGGTGGGCACAGGGGACCCAGGACCTGGGGCTTGCCCTGTCTCCACATCCTCAGCAGAAAACATGGGTCCAGGCCCAGCAGATCCTGCAGGGTTGCTGGGGCAACACCATGCCCACCCTCACATCCTTCTCAGACATCTCACTAAAAAAGATGCCCTCATTATCTGCATGCTGCAGGGGAAGGAGCTGCTGCTCCCATGTCACTCATGTAGCCCCTGGATGCAAGTGCTCCAGCCTAACTCAAGCACAAATGCTACCTGCATTCTTTCAGCTTGTATTGCCTCCTCACTATGCTAAACTGAATAGGTTCACAAAAATGTACAGGTTTGGCTTCAGCCTATTTCTTTTCCGTTTTAGAAACAGATTTTGCTCTAGAGAGCTTTTATTCTTATGCATGACAGTAAAGTTTCTTTTTGTAAGTAAGGAGTCAGTAGAGATATTACAGGTTAACACCAGCCAAAGCTCAGAGATAATTCACCTTTACCTAAATTCTCCTATCATTGGATAAGGTCACAGTAAAGTATTTCTGGGTCAGTCCAAAGCTTTTTATTTATCCCAGAACACATGCTGCTTCTAATCCCTGGTCTTATTATAGCCAACAACACATACATTGGCTTAAGTAACCTGCATTACATAATCAGGGAGATACTGTCCTAATAATTCCCCACAGAAGCTCTGAGGAAGTGCTCTCATCCTCAGAGCAAATTAAATAGCGGGCCAAATGCATAATAGGCAATATTTTGTGCAGCAGAAGTGGAACAAAAATGCAGCTATCTCTCTTGCCTCATCTTCTCAGGGCAAGAAGAAGTCCTCTCTAGTACCAGACCCACAAGAATGGGGACAACTTAAGTCCGCAGGGTAGAATTTGACTTTCCCCTTTGACAGGCAACAAGGCAGAGCAGATAATTAGTCCATCTGGGGACTCCTGCACAGCAACACTGGCAAATGGTTGATCCTGCCCACTCCGAGGCCACCTTTCCCTTATCCACCCTTGCCCAGTTCCCCCTTGCCAAGGCTGATACCAGAGTGATCGCTTCTGAAAGACTAGGAAGGTGCTGGTGTGCAGCTTGTCACACCTCATGGGATGCAGTGCGGGGAAAAGGGTGGGTGAAAGGCTCACAGGGCCAAGGACAAGAGAGGTGCTGCCGCACTGCACTGGATTGTCATGTGCTGCTCCCTCAGAAGGAGCTGGGACAAGTGGTCTGGGTTCCCAGCACAGCTTAGTAGCTCAGCTTCATATTTACATACATTGAATTACTCACCAGGATTAAGAAAAAAACAGTGAAGGAAAGCAGCATGGCTGAGGCTACTGCAGTAAGGCCTATAGTCGTGTACTACAGACATCAATGTGAGAGTGATTATTACCCCTATACCTCAAAAATCCTCTTACAGGAACCACCTGCTTTGTTGGTCCTTGCTTTCTACTGCCAGAAAACATATTCTCGCCCAAGTACTTTGGCTTTCACATGCCCTGCCCTGACTAGAGATTCCTCTTCACTACATAATGTCATGTTCCATCTATTTTTATTGTCTATAATAACCTTTTAATTCCTTGACCTTTCCTTAACCCAAATTTTCCAGATCTCCAATCTAATTTCTTACAAATCATTAGCTTAGTAAACCAGAGTGCTTTGCCATCAAAAATATTAAGATATCTTACTCCTAGCTGCTAAAAACATAGCAAATCCTTCTTCAGTGCATAGATTCAGGCAATGGGATAACATCTGTAGAAATGCTCCCAAAGTTTAGTGAAACTTTACAAAAATGTCAAGCAACTTCTTATACTACGAACTAAACAAAATGAAAAAACCTTTCATCACATACAAGTCAACAGAATAAGAATGTGATGGAGTATATCTTTACCAGGTTGAGTCCACTTACAGACGCTCGCTTTCTAAAAGGCATTTGAATTTACCTGCACCAATCTCTAGCTAAAGCATAGGGCCAAAGTTGTTTAAGCCCAGATGAATTCTTTGTGACTTCCATAAATCTACATACCTAACCTCTCACTGTGCCATCAAATATTAATAAATGCTTTCAGGTTAATCCTCGAGCAGATTCAAAGATCTAAGAGTATAAAACTACTAAAAGATACTCATTTTAAAAAGCTTTCTTTCCGATTCTTTTATTCCACATGAATTCCTACCACTGGGAGGGAGTCAGAACTGGAATACTACATGCATAGCTAAAACAGAAGAATGAATAACATTAACAATACAGGCTTAATTACTGTCTTCACATCATGGGCAATCCCAGCAAAGTACAGGCCAATTGAGTAAAAAATTGATTATCAGGAAGAAGGATCTAAATATAATCATGTACAGCAAGAAATACTCATATACTCAAAACATCTACACATTGTAATTCAGATAACATAACCTGACACAATACATATGTCATTAGAGATGTTAGACATATTACTATTATTTATAGAATATTAGAACATTATTACACTATTACAGCATGAAGGTGAGATAAGTGTTATATTACTATATAATGACAATGGTATGACAAACACATTTTAATAGGGAATCTCAAAAAGGCTCATTGCTTTCAACTGCCACAATTTCACTTATCTTTTATGAATATAAAAGAATTAACAGGAAATTTACCAAAATTAACTTCAGTTTAATGCAAGATGTGGAGCAAAGTTCTACCTGCAAATAATATACTCAGGTAGCTTGGTCTAAAAATATTAAAAGTTTTAATGTAGTTTAAACTACGTTAACTAGTAAGTAAACTAAGTGGAACTTACAAGTTTTTTTACTGATATTAATGCTCAATGCTAATGATGTTTTAAAATACAATATTTTGCCCTGATGATTACATATAATAGGCTTTAAGAGATATATTTAAAAAATATGGACTGCTATTGTAAAGCTAAAGTTGAGAGACAGAATGGAGAAGGATGAGGACATGTTTCAAAGATGCAAGAAGATCTCACCAGGACAGCTTTAATTTTATGTATTCCTGAACATTTCCACATACTTCTGGACTCCTTAACAGGATGCAAGCAGCAGGCAGAGAATATCACACGTACACTCAGTGTACCACAAATGGTGGTATCAGAGACAGTGCAACTATAAAATGGTGGAGTAGTGAGAAGGAAAAAATGCAGCTGTCAAGATGGGAATATTTTAAGGTAAAATTCAGCCACTACCTCCGTACGCACTGATGAACTACTTATGTGATTAGTATGTCACACGATACCATGATAGAGACAAATTTTCCACCCTATTTCCTGAGGTTATGTATTCATTTCTGCACTAAAAAGGTGAGCCTGAATTCCAGGATAAGCATTACAATGGCACTTTAATATACCTTTTTAAACCAAACCAGTATATTTACAAATTACTAAATGAAAAAAAAAAAAAAAAGGAAAAAAGGGCAATTTTCTCTGCATTTGGAAACAGATATCTAAATTGGGGATATTAATTGCTGTAAACATCCAAATCTTGTCAAAAAAAAAAAAAAAAAAAAGGAATGTCAAAAAATGCTGGACAAATCCTACATGGTATTTAAAAGCCCAATAATTTTTTTTTCTTTTTTACTGTGATACCCTCTGGGAGAAAATGTATCTGATTTTGATGAATTATGTCTGTATTTGATAACTAGTGCAAATAATTCAGCAGAGAGAAATAAACAGTCTCCTCCTTCGAGTTTAATTATAACATAGAAGTGTACAATGAAGAGGCAGGAGAGATTAAGTACGTTATTGATGAGACAGTGCATGACTGTAAGGTTATTGTGTAGATATCTGGGGTGGAAATTAGAAGACTGTTTTAAAGCCAAAATAAAGCAGTTCTCCTAATACAAACAGGAGAGAGAAATGACCCAACCAGTAAATTTAAGAGGTAGAATATGTAATTTTCCTCTGATGACAACATGATTATCTGCTGTCACAGTACTAGTGTTGAACTTAATAGAAATTTCATTCAGTCTCACATTCTTACATACATAGACATATGAAACTACAGTCACAAGTGAAATCACCACACAACTGCTAACTAACATTCTTCCACACTTAATTTAAAACAGATACTTACGGAGATTCTGTATACCTAGACAGACATTTCATTGTCAGAAGCACTGAAAACATGAATATGCTGACATACTTATCCAGAGGAAAACAAACAAAAATCCAGACAAAGAACACCTTTCAGTTTCAAGATACCCAAAACTTAATGGGGTGAGTGCTGTCTTGAACGTATTTCTAAATATACAATACCTTGCAATCAATATGCAGCTAGAACCTGCACAACCCCTTGCTATAAATCTTGCCAACATCCAATCTCTCCTTAAAACTGTGACCAAAATTACTGGAGAGGCATTAGGAACTCCACTCACTGCCTATGGAAGAACTGCAAACCAGAAAGGAAAGCCTCTCAAAGAGTCTACATTGATAGGAATCCTGAGATCAACTGCTCTGTTAGCGGGACTAATATACTTACTTTACCTAATATTTAGCAGATAAACATCTATTTTTTCAATAGAGTTTAGAGCTAGAGCCTTGACTGGGATTAAAGTTTCCCTCTCATGCAGCTATCTGCCCTACTATGAGCAGTCAGCATCCCATTTTGGTTCAGCTGTTCTCATGGATGCATCCCTTGGGGACAAGTTGAAGAGAATATGCTTTTACCAAGGTACTCAGAGGTCATCCCACTCCTTCATAACATGGTTTTAAGACAAAACATAATGGAGATGGAAACTACAGCAGTGATTAGAAGCTGAGCTATAAACTTTAATAAAGGTCTGCAATGCCTCCAGGCATTCAGGTTTTCTTTATATAATATTTGACCTATACTAACAGATATAGCAAAAAAATAAAAAGATAAAATGTTATCATTAGGCAATTCTTCTGAAAAACTGAAATCTTCATAGCAATGTGTTTATTCTTACACTTACCTGCAGCTTCCAGTAGCTTGATTTAACTAAACTTTTGGTCAGATCTTCATCCATTCTTATTGTTATCCAGTCCATCTAATCTACCTTGTACAACAGATCTTGGCCTAGACTACTAAGTGACTACATATTTTGTAAACTCTTCTCTGAAATGCCTTTCTGTCAGTTTTCACTCCCCACCCCTCCTACACTTTCAAATCCAGTTGAAAGAAAAAAAATCTTGGGAGACGTCTTGAGTTCTTTTCCATCAGTCTGTCTCAATGTAACTTGCTGAGTGCCTTCTCTTCTCAGCCTTCTGCGAGTTTCTCTTATGAACTTTCGCATTATCACAGAGTTTCTTATTAACAGTAAGATGTCAACATACAGCTACAAGACACAGTTTGAAAATATTCCACTTGGAGATCTTCTTAACTATATTTGCAAGACTGGTAAGTATTACTAGATGTAAACCACCAGCTGAAGCTCATTTTCAAACGGAGCTAATCGACAGCTACAGAACCAAAGGGTTAGGGACCAGCTCTGTAACTGGAATACTAACCAGGGTTGTAAACAATTCCCAACCAGTTCAAATGCAGAACAAAAAATTCAATTTTAAGTTTTTGTACCCTATACAGATTATTCTTAAATGAAGATTGCTTTCTCTTTTTTTTTCTTGTCGATAAAAAATAGAAAATCCTTCCCATCATGCAATCAGAAAAAAATATTTTCCAATGGAAAAACAATTCTCTGGCTATCATTTATTACATAATAAAACTGGCATTGGACTACAGCTTGTTCATATGTGGGCCATTGCACAGTAAACCTGCAGTGGCGCCACTTCTCACAGGATGCTTCTGCAGCTTTTCATGGCCTAGCTACTAAAAGGGGCTACTATAATTGTATAAGGGCTTTAGAGCAGCTGTTGAACATGACAAATGCACAGAGTAACTTAAGCGTACACAACATTTGCTTTACCATCCACAAAACATTTGTAACATTATTATGTAAGCCATGAGTCTGTAACATAGCCCTAGAAAACCACCAAAATCTCAGACCTCCAAGTAACAAAATAAGCCCAATGGAATTAAAACCCCCAACAGATCAGATAAGAGTTGAAGGAAGCCTAACAGCAAGAAGCTTTTATTCTTTAGCACTTCTCCTCCAGTACATCTTTAGCCTCAATTTAATTCTAAAACTGTATTTCCTCCCCCATTCCTTATTCCCTGCCTGACTCTTATAAATTGAAAATTAGGCTTTCCAGATCTGCACAAAAATGTACTTTGAAAAGAAAAAAATTCACAGCGCTTTTCCATCAAATTCTTCATCAGAAATGCACACTCACGAGCTCTTATCAAGAAATGCAGAACAGAAGAAGGTGAAAGAGTGTTATCAAATCATTAAACATAGATGTGCACATCTGTCCTATTGGGCATCAGAACTTTCACATACTGTAAAGAGACAGCATGTAATTCAAATGAAAACTGAAGATAAAAAAGCTTTGCATTAAGTCTTTTGTTTCTCAGAGTTAGTGCAAAATGATAATAAAACCATTGTAGGGAATACTGAAAGGCATGGATACACTTAAATAGATCTCAGCACTTTTTAAGGTCATACAGTACAGAAGCAATGGCTGAGTTGGTCTTGCTTGCTAAACTACCATCCTTAAAAAGGACAGGGTAGCTGATCTGTTAAAATATCTGCAAAAGTACTGAAAGTGAAGTTAAAATGTACATTTGAAATATGGACTGCAGCTAGTACAGGGTCTCTGGAGATGAAAGAAAAACTTTGCAACCTCAAGTTGCATCTTCACTCAACTTCATGTAAAGTCTTCAATTGGGTTAGCTGGTACCACAGAGATCTCTATAACATCAAAAACTTTACCGGTCTTTGAGTGGGGATTCAATTTATGATTAAGATACCAAAATGGAAGAGTCTTATCTTTCATTATAGACTATCAACTATTTCAGCTACTTTGACAGTGCATCTAGAAGGAGATCAAGCTGATCTCTTGGAGATGAAGTGGAGAGATGAAGATAGGGAGGAACTCTGTTACCGAAAGGTTGCCATGTGGCTTTCTATGAGACATCCACACAACATGTGGGCAGGCAACTACAGGACCTGCAGAAGGTCCTATTGCTGCAAAGAGCAGCTCTTCAAAACTGGGTGAGATGTCCAGCTTGACGTTGTGACTCATCAGGATGCTCACCAGCTCAGTTTAGGCAAACAAATTCCAAACTTCGGATCTACTTCAGGAGGACTTTCTCTTTAAACCTTACTGGCTGTAAAGACAAGTTGTCCACAGACAGCCATCAGAGTTTGCCACTTAACTAGCAAGTAGACTGTTGCAAATAGACATTCACTGTATGTAGTTTCATGTCAGAATGAATCACACTTTTTCAATACTGTAGGTTTCAAATCATCACTTCACTGAATAGTTTACAGAACATGATCTAATTTAAAGTTGTGCTCTTAATTAAATAAATGCAGATGGGGAAAAAAAAAAGGGCAAAAATTTTGTCCACCAGCAACTCTATAGAAAAGAAATTTCCACCCTTCTGAAGCTATAGAAAAATAATTGTCTACTTCTCTGGTGCTAATATTTCACCTGAGGTCCATGTATGTACAGCAATAATTCATTAACCTTAAAATAGTTGTATAAATATCCCAGGTATCACAATTATGCATGCTTACCTGTTCAATAATGATTGACAGATACTGTTGTTCTCATTCTTTATCTGCTAATTTTGGCTTCTGCTTTGATTTTACCTCTGCTCCCTTCATAACTATTTACAAGCTAACCCACTATATATGCAGCATTCTTTTAAGATTTTTCATTTGCTGATTCCTGCTTGATTAATGTGGTTTCCTTGTCCTATTTTTGCGCTTTTGGTATCTGTCCAACCATTAAAATTACATTAACCATTTCCATTGTGCCCAGGACATTTCTTCTCTGCAATCTTTAACATTCGAGAATCACTCCAATGACTAGCTAGCCATGCATTTTACATGCTCAGTATATGATCAGCTAGCTATGTATTTTTATTTCTGATAAAAACTGTTAACTTTCTCCCAATACGATCCAGGAGGTAATAAGAGAATAGGTGGCAATGCTGATACTTAGCACACCTGAAAGGGAGGGATAACATGGAATACACTGCAGGAACATATGCTAAACTATCATATTTTACCTGCCGTTTTGACCCTTGGATAAATTTCTCTGGAATTTCAAAGGTAACATGTAAGTAGAACATGACAGGATATTAAGGGTCTGTGAATACTTACCAGAAGTTCAATGTTATCCTAAATAAAACATTACACCAAGCTTAAGTCTGGCATTATTCCAAGCAAGCTCTAATAAAATGTTGCACAACAGATTCAGTATTGCTCACTTGAAACTGTCCAATGATATAAGCATGTATGTATTTTGCATTTATTATTGTCATAATTCCCGGTAGATAAGAAATTACACACAAAACAAAACAAAATCATAGTAGACGGGTAGCTTTATTTACTGAAAAACACTTAGGCCATACTTCATATAGATTCATATAGAAATAAACATAGTCCTATCTTCAGTAGCCTTGAGATGATAAAATGCAAGGCAAAGGGTAGAAGGAAAGGAAAACAGTTTTAGGTAACAGATAAATATTATCAGTGTTTAAGAATCTTCCAAAATCTTCCGATATAACCAAATAAGCTCAAAGATATTTCAGTAATAAAGGTTACATCCAATCTGAAATCACTAAGCAGAGGGTACCTGCCTGCTACTTCTATGCTCTTGCCCTTAATCTGCCTGATTCCCACTACATTCATCATGATGGAGTCCAACATAAATGCTTTTACAAGGTCAAAAATAAATGGAAAAATCCTCATCAGTAATACCAAGGAGCGTGCTAGGGCCAGAGGAGATGAATGAATCATCTTTTGTTACTCTTGCGGAAATAGAATATTATAATTAATGGAAAAAACTGCATCTATTTCATGCATATAACATGAATTCTTGGGGAACCAAGACATATTTGACAAATCGGGCATCACGCATAACATGCTTATTAATTCATAAATTAAAAACACATTCTGTTATCCTATCAAAGGAAACTTTGCTTGTTATTGCCTCCCTCAGTAATAATTTTTTTAAATCACTCAAGCTGTAGAGAGCTTCACATTTTAGAAAGAAAATCATAAAGGACTTTGCATCCATTTCAGGCCATCATGCTTCTCTGCATTTCAGATTGAGTTGAAATTTCTAATTGAAATGATTTTTCATGAGTTAAACTATAAAGGAGAAATAAGTGATACATTTAAATTATTTATTCAGATTATTTATAATTAATTA
>JAVCKT010016804.1:0-15395 GCA_032273925.1 Rhynchotus rufescens
AGTATTGCTAAAACAGCTCCATTTTTTTTCTTTTTACCATCTCATTCAGTTTGGTCCCTATCTTGAAAAAATACATTAACATCCCTAGAGCTCCCGCTCATAATTTTGTTTATTCCAATAACTTCAGTGTGAATGTAGTTGTAGATATACAGACACTCTTGTTGCCTTCTTGGAATAATCAGTCACTAAGAACTTGAGGGCATTTAATACTGCAAGTGACGACCACTTTTCCTTGCTCCGTTGATTCCCATTAAAAACAAGAGGCCCATACAGGGATAAGGAGCACCACTATCTTAATACAGAAAGAGAAACCCTGAGAAAATATTACAAAAGGAATGTAGATTTATTATACTTGCAAACATCTCTACTGGGCCGAAGATGTGTTAGAAAGACTGCATATGTGACTATCGATCTATGCACAAATGCTGTGAATCTGATGTATTTAAGATACACTGCAATCACGGTGCATAAACAGATCGCCCTCCTGGCAATGTCACCAAGTCCATCAAATCCTAGACTGCGTAAAACTGGCAGGTTGAGTAGCCCCACCAGCAACTGCGAAGACAAGAATAAAGCTATTTCAGCCAGTTAGCAACTTGCCAGGTGGCAGTCTTTTTATTATTGCAGCCATCTGACAGGTTGGAAGATTGATCAGAGATGGAACAAGTCCACCACATGGAGCATTTTCCAAGCATGTGTGGGAAATGAATTCATGTTCTCTGAATCTCACCTGAATGTCTTAACTATAAGACCATTGTACAACTCTAAGTAGTAGACCATGTTGCAAAAACATAATGTGAAAATGCAACGACATGGGATTTTGCACAAGATTTCATGAATAGTATTCCATTTTGTCCAGAGCCTCATAAAAAAAAATGTGAGGATTTTTAAGTCCTTCCTTCTTTCTCACTGCAATATCTGAATTTCAGGAGATTCTGAAATATTTCAAGAAGCATTTGATGATGCTTCCAAGTCTAGCATAAAACTCAAAGTTCAGATAAAAAGGCATCTTGTTACAGGTTCAAGAGGTAGCATTTTTCATCGTTGTAAGGAACAAAGAAGCATTCACAGCACAAGTCTTTTTTTGGTCAAGATTGAAATAGAAGCCAACATGACCCTTACGTTATCATGTATTAACAATACTTTTTTTAGAACATTATTTGTCTGAAAGCATCAGCTGTTACTATGGTTGCTAAACACTGTCATAAGACATGCATATTTCCATGTCAATTGTCAAATACTAATAACACCGACTAAAATGTTATATGCCTCATGACTGCTTCAGACTAAAGTTTTGTGAAATATTTTACCTCTCACAGTTCATAATACTTCTCAGAATAAGGCTAGGCTTTGTTTGTGTTAGAACTCATGCTAGTGACCTCTTCTTTCATAAGCTCTCCTTCCTAGACAAGACACTTGAAATTTGGCAGGAAAGTAACTAAGGTGTTTAGCTGCACTGGAAGTCAACAGAAATAGAATTCTCAATATGGAAAAAAAAATGTGTACATATATATTTATAGATATACAAAGAAATGTGTGCATATATATTTACACAAAGAAAACATAGAAATATTCTATCTTCTACCTTATTCTCTCTGTGTCTTTGTTTATAAACTGCATAATACAGGCAGCTCTGTTTATCTTTCAACAATGTTTTGACAATAAGGTTTGTGAAAAGATAAAAGGTTTATACAACAAAAATGAGTATACAAAAAAGTGAGAAAATTAATTATTCTATTTGCAGAGCAAGATTTGAAAAAAATATATGGCAAATAAAAACAAAGATGAAAAAGTATTGATTAACTTGTATTTAAATGTGTTGTTTCTGGTGTTGGCTAATGGTAGGCATGGAGAATTAACTTTAATTAATAAATCACTACATTATTGTTACTTTAGTGTCCTAAGTCCACAAGTTTAGGCATAGTGCTGACTTTTCATGAGCTGCCTTGTCATTCTGTAAGCACCAAGGTCTCTGCCTGTAAAATTTTCTAATGTTTGATTTGTTGGCCATGTACACAGCTGTATCAGCTACAATGCAGTATCAGCTACAAAGCTGCACAACGTTCTGAACCAGGAACTCCTTTTCTATCTTATTTCTAAAGCATATTTGGAGGACTGGGACTAGTACCAATGCAGACCAATGATGGGATTTTTTTGCTGCAGTGATCCAATGGGTCCCAGGTGGTGACCCAGTGACAGTCTCCTTATCAAGCAATTAGGAATGCATCAGTTCCAAACAGTGGAGAGAGATGCCAAGTTCTCCAAGTTAATGCAGGGACAAAGGCATACATCCACAAACCTAACTATCATGCTTTTGAGCTCCTCCTGGCTCACATGAAGCACAGTCTATGAACATTATACTCAAAAAAAAAAAAAAAGCTTTCTCAGACATATCTGCTCTGATTGATTTATACATTATATTTCTCTCTCTGTCTCTCCTGGTATTATACTGGTTACAATTGAAGTTTATGCACATCAGGGAGTGGGAAGGGAAGTGTTGACAGAGCCAACAACACGACTCAAATAAAAGACAAACTATGCAAGTCCCTGACAAGGCTTTTTGTGTGCAAATAGTGAATTAAATTATGTGCAAATATGAGAGAGAGGCATAATGCTTATATCGTAAGAACCATTTCTCATGAAATATGTTCTTTCGCTGTAGCCTGATACTCTTGGCATTGCACAATGTGTATTTTTATGTCATTCATGCCACTGCTTACTAAACAAACAACTAAACAGTTTTTTTCAGATCTAGGATAAACTATATCAATTTCTCATCTGTCTGCTGTGAGGTCACGTATATTAAGATGCCCTGAAACTCAGTTAATCTTTGCAATGGAATGGTTATACTGGTAATAAAATGGGAAATGAGCGCACTGCAAACACCTCTATTCAGAGAGTCTAGATGCAAAACAATTTCAGAGAAGCGTATCCATTAGCACAAACAGCAGATTACCTGTGACAGCTAACCAGACAAATACACAGTACCTTTGACAGCTTTCACAAAGAACAGCCAGGTGATTGTAAAGGAAATATATTTTTTACAGGAATTTCACTAAGCCTGAACATGTTAGGAGAGTGAATATCAGCACTGACCCCTGAGCTATAGAAAATATATGGAAACTATACGCAGCATTTCTGGTAGGCTTAGCCTTAACTATAATATACACCAATTTTTTGCTCTTCGTATCTCACAATCATAAAACTGGAACTCAAAGGTAAAAAGGAAAAAGGAAGAAATTTGGTAGGGGCTTGGAGAAGGTTTCATTTGAGCAGTCAGTACGCAGTCACTGGAAATCACTCTCATCCTAAGGATGCTTTGAGTTTGGAGAACATTGTCAGACAAATTAATGAGAGGAAAATTCATAAAGCATTTCTAAGCATGAACACACCTTCCTCAATTCTGCAGGCCCTTGGGCCAGATATTTCTAGCAGATAAGAGAACATGGGGGAAAATATCACTGGCACAAACACTTTGTGCTTATATTCCCCACTAGACATACACTACACAGCATAATCAGAGACCAGACTTTGGAATAGAAGGTCTCTACCCCCAACTTCATTTTAAAAGACCTGAAAAGCCCTCCAGGAGGCTCCAAGTTTCTCTAACTCAAGTCAATGCTGGGGTAAGCTCCCGGGTCTGCAAGGGGCCATTTCTGAATCAGGCTGATTCCCTCAGCCTCCTTCACAAGGCAAGTACTCCCACGCTACCACCACTGGTGTCCTCTGCTGGAAATCCTCCAGTTTGTCAACATCCTTCTTCTACTGTTGGTGGGACAAAAATAAGACTTAATTGTCAAAGGTGTCTGTGATTGCGATATGAATCCTCAGCCTTCCTGAGGAAATATTTGAACCAAAGTTGTCAGAACTGGTGAAATGGTCATGTACTAAATCAATGTCCAGATTCTACAAAATAGGATTTGAAAAGTGATAATGTAATTTTGTCACCATAAAATAGCACTTTCCTGGAGTTTCTGTACAGTATCAAGAATGGAAACCCAGCAATATATTACACTGACAGCTCACAAAATTCAGTGGTAAAAGAAATTTTTTAAAACCCTTTTTCCCAATAAAAGGCATCAAAAGCTTTCCTAATAAACTCTTGTGGCATTTCTTGCATATGATACTGTATTTTCTCTGGGTATTAGCTTTCCAGTGGGTGGCCTGCTTGCTGAACTTCCTAAACTTTGAAGTCAGTGAAAACAGGGAATGAAGAACAAAGAATGGAGGGGCAGGAAATTACACACTATAGGACAGATTTGCCCAAGTGAAGTTTTGTGTTTAAAAACACCCAGAATACATTGATTTAAGCAGCTTTTACATTAAGGTACCTCCAACAGACAGTAGCAAAAAACTATGCAATCTCTTGTTTGACCTTTCAAATGCTTTTATTGATGCTGTGTGTGTCCTATTTATATTTACTTTCTACAAATATCCTGAAAATTATTTTGTTGGTAGAAAATTTGCTGGCAAAGTGGAATAGGTGAAAATTAAACCACAGGAAGTCATGAAGGCTTCACATTTGACATTCCCTGATGCTTGAGGACAGTAAATTGAAAATCATAATCAGCTATTTGCACATAAAAATAGTTTTGAAGAGTTATATTAACCAAGGAGAAACAGAAATGGTATCATGACCTATGTGGGCAATAAAAATTGTTCACTCTTCACTGATGAAAAGTTATGATGCCCAGTTAATTAATAAAATTTTTCTGAATGGTACATTTCTCAGACAGTACTTATCACAGGCTGTGCCTCTAATGTCATGCATCTTCATCCTTAAAGCCTATTTTTTTATGTTAAATTTCCTCTGGGTTGTTCAGCATTCTCTGGTTATTCTGGTTTTCCTTGGTTTGATTTTGGAAAGAAAGTTCATTTTAGTTTTTCATCTATTTTTATACCAATCATTCTGGCTTTTTCTTGCTTTATTGACTTAATTCACTCTCCTTTGAGTTGATATCATTTCTGTTTACTTGGGATGCATTTTTCCTTTGGACTATTTTTCCCCCTTCCCAATTATATCTTTTTCTTTCATGCTGTTTTTCTTTGCTCTTGCTTTCCACTTCGTTCCCCTGCTAGTACATTTGTTTTTCAGATTGTGCAACTTCTTTAGGCTATGACTTCTATCAGCTGCCAGTACTGAGAGGAATGATATACAATGGACTAGTCCTCGGGGACCACTGTTTCAATGCACTGAGAATGCACCGAGGACTCAGGCAGACCTAATCATATCGCACAGTTTGATTGCAGTGTGATTACCCCTGGAAGAAGGGTTGTTTTCTTTCTCCCACTGCAGAGAGGTAGGCAGCCTGCACTGAATAAGAGAAGATTTGAATGACATCAGACAATTGGAATACTTTCTAAATAATGGATCTGCATCCAAGATTGTATTCTTGCAACCAAGAATGTATTCTTATTAGCACTGAACTCCTCAGGAGCAATATTGAGCTTTCAGAAAGGCCTTGTCACATGGGAGCAGGTGTGCAAAAAAAACATTTAAAGAAAATTAACCTCCCCTCCCTCCTCGAGTTCTAGAGAGTAAAATGGCAGCATGGGAACATATACCATAGTAACCACAGTAACTCAGAAATGTGGTTTATATAAATATACTCAGAAGAACAGATGCCTATATATATGAGTTATATCTTATCTTTTATTTTAATATGGGCCAGTCTGAAATCCCTGCTTCTTTCTAAGAAAAAGAAATAAAAGGAAAAAAAAAAGGCTAACAGAAAACAAGTTATTATTTGTTTCAGCACCACATATTTCTTTCTACTTTCCACCAGAACACTCATTGTACAAGCACATTTAAACCTGAGGTGTCTAACTCAAACAGAGGGATAATGCCGCAGTCCAAGAAGTAGCAGGACACAAATGATTCCCTGTCAGACACAGATCATGCTCCAAGTTAATATTCTTCCATACACATGGTGGAGAGGAATGTAGCAGCCAGTGCAGACATCCCCTGCGCTATAAACAGCAGCACACATAGGGCTGGGAGAGTCTGTATTTCTTCTAGAGGGTGGCAGACAGAGGAGCTGGAGAGGAGACAAGGAAAAAGAGGTTGCCTTGTTCCTGTGTGCACATGGAAATGCTCATTTTGAATGACCAATCATCTTAAACAGGATTCACCACTGAATTTAGGCAGTCATGGATAGGCAGGAGGATGGGGATGGGGCTAAGATCATATGGTTACACAGAGTGGGACAGTGATCTGGTAATTAAGGCCATAATACAAAATATGGGTTTAATTCTCTGCTCCATTACAGGCCTTCTGTTGTGACTTGGCCACTTCACAAGGTCTGGTGCTCTGAAGATATATAGCTGCCTGCCTGCTATTAATTTCAAGGGGAGTGTTTGCATGACAAGGAGGACAGCTTCACTGTGCCCTACAGCCAAAGGTCCCTGATGCTCCAGTGACATGTTCAGGAGAGGACAGAAAGCAGAAAACAACGTGAGGCATCAGCTCATCTGGCTTTGAGCCACTCACGCACAAAAGCACACAAGTAGGTGAGGTACACGCACGGTCTGAGGGAAAACCAGATATTTTTGTTATTAATAAATCTGTGGGCCGCTGAGGTCACTCCCAGCTCTGTGTCTATCTGACTCTCTGCGATGCAGCGGCTCTTGAGGAGCTGCTGACGATGGGCACAGCTCTGACAGAGCTGAGCAGTAGCCAGAACCTTCCAGAAGGAACCTGCCGCCACCAGTGACAACTTGGCCATGCAGCCACATGCCTGGCAGGCACCAGGGAGCATGGCAGGGGAGTAGGAGGTGACACCAAGCAGTCCAGGCCTTGTTTCCTCTGCCACGAGGAATTAGTCTGGAGCAGCAGCAAGGGTGAGATCCAAGGCTGGTGCCACCACTCAGGAACCGCAGCAGAAGCTGCTTCCAGTGAGGGTGGGACACGAATCATCTGCAGCTCCCACACTGCTCTTTCCTCTCATCCCAGAGAAAACACAGACGTGGGTTTATGCGATTTTTTGTCCAAGGAAGGGAGAATGGTCAAATATTTAACATTGTAACTTCATTATGTCTCTCACAGGAGCAAGTGGGAAGGAGGTTGTAAGGAAAAAGCATAAATCTACTCCAAATGCACTAGCTCTGGGATAACTGGAAAACAAAGATAAAACTCGTATGACAGATTTTTGGATATTTCTAAGACAGTGTTCAAAGAATTTGCTTTTTAAACAAGATAATCTTAAGGTGACCATGCTGAGGGCCCTCTGCTTAAAATAAGTACTAACAACATTAAGAATTTATTTCTGAACATCCAAGTATTTTATACTTCTTCATAAACATCACTAGCACAAAAATAAGGTCCATTTATTTCCCAAGTATTTGCATTGCTTCTGGTCTATAACTCCTGAGTGTTTTCCTCATTCCGTTTAAGACCTTTTATTATCTCTTTATCTAATTTCGGAGCTGCATGGGATCCTACTTCCACTCATCTATCTAACGCGTTTAGGGGAAGCTGTAAGATAGGAAGAGGAGTTAAAGATAGGATTTTAATGAAGAGCAATGATCAAAATATTTGGTACACTATTTGGAGTACAAAATGAAGACTAAAATTAAAAGGCTTCACAGGCTGCCTGTGTGCTGCTGCCTGGGTAATGTCTACATAATAATGTACATTATCACATTGGCCACCAAGGTGGCAATTTGGCACACAGGTGCTATTGTTCAGCTGTTTGCGGAAGGTGCTGGAATTATGAACTATACAACAACCCCGAATGACATTTTTAGAAGCTTTTCCTCCAGCATATGAGGCTGCATTTACAGATTTCTTTTTAAATGGATTTGAGCTGCCTCCGGTCGTGCAAACAGATTGATTCCTATGGAGTTGGAAAGCTGTGGTGTATCGCTTTGTGAGACCGATGTGGTGACATGACAGACATGGCTTCATATGACCATGTTATTTATTAGATTACAAATAAAACAGAACACTATTGTGTGCTGAGAGAAGAATTTATCTCCTCTCCAAAGGAAAACGTAGCTGTGCAGGGGATAGGTATGAAGGATCCCTGGGGACATGCTGCAGGAATGACACACACTGGCCCTAGGAGAGGATTTTCCGGCCCCACTTGCTGTGTTGTTTTTCTGTACCTGTCTTCTTTCCATGTATTGCTTGTATTATTTTCTTCTTCTTTTAATCAAAGATTTCAAGAATAACTCTTGATTAGATTGGTGGAGATAGCTTGTGCCATACATAGTACAAAAGACTAATAAGTAAAGGACAAAGATGTTAGTGAGTTAGTTCCTCCTCTTCAGAGGGAAACTGGAACTCTATGGAAGATGCACACATTTCATCTTAATACCTAGGAGAGGATTAAATTCATAAAACTAGTAATTCACCTAACCAACTGAGCAGGAAATAGTTTAGTACTAGATAAAAAGAAATGTTGCACAAAGTATGTTATAAATCCTATGTTTTTTGGAATTTACACCCTTACTGCCAGCCAAGTCCCACGCCCTCACTTACGTGGGGCTCCAGCACAAGCTGCTGTCTCACCCATGCCTCCTGTTCATGCTGGAGGTAGGTGCATGCTCTGAGAACACTGTGTGAACACACCAGGCACCATGTCTTGCAAGAGGCATTTCTTAGCTCTGGGCATTCACCAGAGCTTTGCTACAGGCACCAAAGGACCTGAACATCAAGTGTTCAGAGATGTGCTAGATGAGTTTAAGCATTTCTAAACTGTGACTGCAACCCAGCTAGTTTTTTTCTGGGTTGCATTTTTGGTCATAATCCCTAAAGTCTAACTAGTAATGCTGTGGGGCGTGTGAACACCAAGATAAACATGTCAGAACAATCTAATGCAGGTAATTAAGTGAAGCACAGCTTCATCCTGATGCGGCTGTGTTGTTTCTGGATCCAGAGTTCACATTTGCAGTTATTTAAGATCCCACTTCACTGTGAAAATAGGTGTACCCGGTGTCTCTTATTAGTCTCAGGCAAAGACCCTCTTTCTGCACTTCACCTTAGTTGGGTTTTCTGGTATTTATTTGCCTCACTGCAATGCATTTCCCTATGACCATACATCCTCATTATAATTCTGTCCTTCTATAAAACTTCCACTAAGCTTTCTCTGCTGCTTATAGATTGTGTAAAGGACTCCTGAGTGTTGAGTAACTGATCAGATGATTTCTGAGCTTACTCTGAAGTGAGTAACTAGCAGAAGAGGTGCTGTGGTGCATGACTAATGAGTAGGAGAACATTCCTTTGAGTCTCATCTGCACTACCATGTAGTTTACCCTTATTTCCATCACTGCATTTGAAACAGGACTTTACTGTAGTGATTCCAATACTCTCAAACTCACCACTACCACCTTTGAATAACTATGAAAGTTCACATGGGATCATTCACTAAATTGTCCCTTATTTTCTCTGAGCATTTGTTATTCATTGGTATTTCTGAATAATCTGGATGAGTAATATTCAAGCTATAGACTGCTCACAAACCATTCACTCTCACTATCAATGTTCATTACTGCTGTTGTGTGACTTGTGTGCCTAAGCTTCTGCTCCTTGATTTTTAAGCAGTACAATAACAACAAGGGAATATAACCATGATTTTTTCACATAAAGCATCATTCTGGCTAAAATTCATTATTTCAAGATCTGTATACTGTTCAGATACCTGAGATGATCTGTGTATTTTCCTCCGTAATGACTTGTACTCTCCCTGAGAGCTCACATTGACAGTGCTGCCAGGTTTACTGTTCAGCGGTGAGTTTTCACTTCCTTCATATTTGAAGACATTTCTTGATGTGAGACAACTAAGAAATTACTGTAGCTTTATGCTAGTAGCATGAGTGCAGATCTTTGCAAGGTGAAGAAAAGCTTGTGTGCTCTCAAGCTCCTCTGCTTTTTTTTTTCTTCTCTCTCCATTAGACTAATAAAAGATATTGCCTCTGCTTATAAACTGTGTTCACTTTCTAAGAGAACAGAAGGAAGCTGCAGTATTTGCATACTGAGCAGAATAGAAATTGTTGCATGATGATTCCCAAGAGTAGACGAAAATAGGAGCATTTATTTGCAACTGCCAGTGAAACAGGAGCAATATGAAACTTCATGAATACTTTGCCAGAAGACTGGAAATCAGTGGGGAGCAACAGCACTGAGAACTCTTCCTGACATGGAGAGCAGATGAATGAAAGAGCTAGTATACGTAGAAATGACATAAAACGCCAAGAAACTAGCAGGCATTAGAAGTCAGTTCTCTGGAATACAAACAAAAAAAGAAAAAAAAGAAAAAAGCTTGGAAGAAAGGACATGACAGCCACAAGAAAGTGGTGAATTTGGGTTTTTTTCCAGTTCATTGTGTTTCCATTGGAGTACCATAAGAGCAACAGTGAGAATGTGCATAATATTGTGAGTAGAAATTAAAATTACCACAGTTAAAACCGTCTCCATAAAATTCTGGATGTGAAAGGGTTAAGAGAAAAAAGTTTGGGTTCCCACCATCTAAGTGAAATAGTGGCTCGGCAATGCACTCTTGACAGCTAAAATTGATTTGGTTTTGAAAATTTATTTTCCCTGCAATGTGGCAGGATGTTGGGGAAAGGGAGCACAGAAGTTAGATAGAAAGTGAATGTTTTAAGGGACATTAACGTGACAAACCAGGGACCTCATTTGTTTGTTGTGTAAAGCAGCTGTGCCCAAGGATGGGATGTGAAGAAATGTGATGCTATGAAGCCCCACCAGCCCATGGAGTGACTGGCTGAACACGGCTAACAGAAAATTGCTTCTATTGTCCACACTTTCCTTCCCTTAGTCCAGCAAACACAAAGGCCTGTGATTGCTTTGCAATTGCCATGCAGGTCAGTCACAAAATTGTTGCATCGTTACCCTTCACCACTGTGGAAATAGTGTCCCTGCGGCAAATGAGAACTAAATCACCATAATAAAAGTTCATAAATCTTGAGATAGGTGAATAACTGTCCACACATTTTATGAGATCACTTGCAACACAGGTTTTAAAGAAATTTCCCTACCTTCCTATCAAGATATGTGAACCCATTCCTTGCACAAATGCTTGTCTTTCTTCCTGAGAGAATACCACAAGTGTTTATGAGCTGATTTCTGCTTGAGACCAAAGAAACTTGTTTCTCTCAAGGACGTCTCAGCTGAAATATATTGTATAATTCAGTTTGCATTTGCCTATATTTGATGGCATCTTTAGAAATGCTAGAGTTTTCATATAGCTTCTTATTATCATACAACTGATCGTAAAAGAAAACTGTTTTGGTACATATGCAAACCAAACCTGCATGCAAAAGATGTGCAGAAGAAATTCCCAATGACGTTGTCATGACAACAATACAAGTCAGCAGATCGCTGGTTAAAATCATTTATGATTTGAAGATTCTCTGGAAAAAAATGGAAGCTGACTATTCTAATGTGAAGAGTTTACAAGAGCTAAGTGTGTTGCCATTCCAGAATAGATAATACTATATTTAAAAAATTACGATGTTGATATGTTTATAAAGTGGTAGATGATACATTACAGCATAAGGGAAAAACTCAAATCTCTACCAGTTAGAATGAAATACAGTACTTCCTGAGTTTTCTAGAAACATAACTTCCCCTATAAATCTGAAGGTTTTCTTGTAGAACTTTGCCTCTTGCTGCTGAATGCTTCATAAATAAATAAAACAATTATCCTAGCAGTCAATGGCTCAGAATTCTTCAATATTCTTCAATATCAGTTTATTCAAAAGTGTGGGGGGGTTAAGTGCACCAAAAATCAAGTTATTTAGCAATCTGGTGTCAGATAAATAAAAAGAAGACAGCAGAAAGTGCTTTTAACCAGAACTCATTGACTTGCAATGAGAACTGTGCAGGAGACAGAGGTTCCATTTCACAAAGGATTCTGTGGTTTCCAATCTTGACTTTGTTCTGAGTCAAAATGAAAATATAATATATGGAAAGGAAAATATTGCAGAAGTTTTCATTTCAGATTCATAAAAGCATTTCATTTTGTTTCTATCCATTTTCATTTTCCCCTTTGTATTATGAGGTATTTTTCCCCCTCATCCTTGGATATTCCTTTTGCGCGTCAGTGATCTGTCTTAACCTCTAGCTGTTCATTTTCGCTCCCTAATCTCTTCTTTAAATGTTCACTTTCCAGTCTTGTTCTTGCTCTTCTCAGTCCATGGAGACCACTTTTGTCAAAGCTTATATTGACCTTTTTATGCCCTACTCCATCACCAGCACATCATCCTCATTCTCTGAAGCCTGTCAATATCTTCTCTGAAGCTTGTACTTTCCTAGCTTTCTCCTGCCTTCTCAAAGCCTTTTGCCTTGGAAAACCCTCTATGGCTCCACAGAGTTCTTTCCTACTCTTACCAGCCTGCTCAGTTACAAGCACAAATCTAACTGTGATGTCTGCACTGACTTATTAATCTACTTCCCTAATAAAGTCCACTCTTTACATCCACACTAAAAGGCCTTCAAATCCCTGTTATCATGTATCTTATGTCAACT
This sequence comes from Rhynchotus rufescens, assembly GCA_032273925.1. Taxonomy (NCBI): domain Eukaryota; kingdom Metazoa; phylum Chordata; class Aves; order Tinamiformes; family Tinamidae; genus Rhynchotus; species Rhynchotus rufescens. Next base: position 12,491 of record JAVCKT010016804.1, read on the forward strand.
TCCTCCAGCAATATGATGTAAGTTGTTTGAAATAGAGGATCACTACTACAGTGTAGCACAAATTTCACATACCAGTTCCATAGTTTTCCAAAGAAACATTTTATTTTAAACACGGCAAAGGATAATTCCCAAGTTATAGATGAGCTGACAATAAAGATGGATAAGCATATCATCAGCTATATTTTGAATATTTTGAATATTTTAAATATTGTGCTTTGGGCAAGAATCATGATACATGTTTAGAACATAAACACACAGAATATAGAGAAAAGGAGTATAGAAAGTGACTAAATTAAGAAAAATCACAGAAGCTTAGTGGCAAATCGTTTTACACCCAGAGTCCTGAATTACTGACTCAAGTATACACAAGGAGCATGAACTCTATGTGCACAGAATAATGTACCTTCCTACCAACTCTCTACAAAGTTAAGGCAACCAAAGTGACAGATTTTTAAGTTTCGACAATCCTTTGCTGGGAGCATTCTTGAAAGTGAAACCCTTGTTTTAGCATTTGTTTTGTACCACAGCTCCTCCAGGGGCAGATTTGTAAAAGTGGCCAGGAATCTAAAGATGCTGACAGGTTTCCAATTACATTTCTAAAGGTGCTTTTATAAATTCTGCCACATAGTTCTCTGCCACGACTGCACCACGACTGCTCTCTAACAGTCAGGACCTAAATTATTTTCACTCCTTTTTTATTTTTTTCTTTTCTTCCTAATGTTCCCTTTATTTCTTCAGAGTTATTTTGTTAATTTTTGTGTATTTGATTTTGCAAAGTGTTATGAGGCTCTAGAGAGCTAAGTAGTCTTATAACATTGAATGGGAATTTCAGTGTCTCAGCAGCTCTAAGAAGGATTATGTCTATCATTCCCTTCTGTATAAGCAGAAAGATGTCAGATCCCACAAAAATGAAACAGTTGATTGTCATGATGATGTCATCATTGAGGCATGAGCTTCACCACTGTGACAGGGTTGTAAAATGATGATTAGCTAGAACGAATTCCTTAAATTATCTTTGGAAGTAGACACAAGTGGAGAATGAGTCTTCTGTACACTGTGCATGGAAGGTTTGCACACAAGTTTTTAGGGCAGTGCATTCTGTGCAGTTGTGCTGCATTCTTAAGCACAGGCATTTCAGCTCCACAGGGTCCAGGCTTTCTGTCCTACTTGCCTAGAATCACATACCTTAAGAGAAGTATCTGGATTTTCAACAGTGCTGAGCGCTCACTAGCTTCAAATCAAAGAGTGTCTCATTTACTTCGTGTTGATGTTAGCTTTCTCTCAGGGATTCAGCAAGCCATAACACAACAAAGTTGCCTAGCCTGTATTTGAGTGATATTGCAAGGTTTATGTATCATATGGAGTGCTGCAATAGATTATATTCTTTGAAACCTTCAGAAGAAAGCTTTGGTAGGAACGCAGAGAATGATGATAAGTATTCTCATCCTCATTAGGGCTGCTGTTTTCTGTAAAAAAAAAAGCTATGTGCTGGGATAGTGGTGCATCAAGGATTAATAGTTGTGCTTTCTCTCAGTGCATGGCAATCATTACTTCTAGAAAGCAGAAAATAGCTTGTAATGGGGCTGTGCTGAGGTTTGGTGGGCACCCTAAGCGATTAGCTCATCTATATCCTGCAGAAGGGAGGAAAAGGGAAAGTAATTAACTTCAAGCCAAAACCTGTGCCATTACTCTAACTGTAGCAGTGTTGGCAATGAATTGGTGCTGTTCCTTTTTAATAAGGAGCAGCAGCAGTCTCATTCCTTGCCCTGGCTGTGCACCTTGACTGTTAGGATTGGATTGAGCAGTGGCTGCTGTAAATGAAACAGGAAGGCAATGCTCTCCATAGCAAGCTGATGTGCAGAGAAAGTGAGATCTGTAGAGATGGGATTCAATTGTTGGAACTTTGTGGGTGTTAAATGAACCTACTTTGGAGGGCTGCCAAGGGAGGAGATGCAGGAAAATCTGATGAGAGATACCAGGCATAAGAGTTAATTGTGTTTTGGAGGTTGGAGAAAAAGCTAAAATTAAACCATTATCAAAGAAAAGCCTTGGACAGTTTGTTTTAAAACAGAGTTAATGGCTGGAGCCTGCAGAAAACCTAATTAAAAGGGAAAAGAAAACAAATGGGGTTTAGAGCTGTGGCAGTGTATTCAGCAACAGTTTTATATATGGATTTTCTGCTGCTCTCTGCTGTAATTTTGTGACTAAAAGAACCATCATGGCCAAGCTCGTTAAAAAGCTTTTGTAGCTAGGTATGAGCAAGGTAGTCTGCATAGCATTGCAGCATGAAACCACATTGCTTATTTTGATCATTAAAAATGCCAGGGAGAAAATGGACTTTGTGATTCTGAGGCAAAGTGCTGAGCTTCTCTGGGCTTCAGGTTTCAGGGCCACAGCAAGATCAGGACCGCCAACAACAATACAGCAAAATGTAAACACTACAAGGTCATGGGGATGAACTGTTTGTAGCTTTTTTTCGTGAGCACTGTGACTGTGGATAGGAGCTACATTATCTGACTTTATATCTCTCTGCTCCAAATGTTTACATCTGGACAAGTCACATTGAGCCATCTTTACATTTGAATGAAAGAAATAAACACTCTCAGGGTGTGATTCATCTGGCCTAGTTAGATACTTACTTTTAGGATGACATGAATCACATGTTAAAAGTGTTTCCTTCCACTGACTTATTAAAGGAATTCAGGGAAATAGCTTAGATGCAACTATATCTAAATTTGCCCAGGTTTAACACAATCCTGTAAATCACCTTGAAGAGATATTTACTGTAGATTTGGGCTAGTTTCCACTCTCATTTCCCAGAAATACAAACCCTGTAGAGAGAGAAGCCCTTGACACTGTGCTCTTCACTTTTTGTGCTAAGTGAAGACAACAAAAGTTGAGTTAA
>JAVCKT010016808.1:0-13369 GCA_032273925.1 Rhynchotus rufescens
ACGGGAAGGGAAGGGAAGGGAAGGGAAGGGGGGAAGGAAGGGTAAGATTGAAGTCAAGCAAGGCAGATTCATGAAGAACATAGTTTCATTTTGTTTATAATTTTGTGGATAACTCTAATTCAATCCTGTATTATCATCTAAACATAACCCATATTTTAAACATACCTTAGCATGTCTTAGTTTCTTGTCATAGAAAATACATTTAAAAGGTGTTATATTCATTTATTATATCAGAATTCTCCCATTTATATTTTCTGCAAAGTTCCACATACTATATGAAAAAATTCTAATTAAATATATATCTTAAACAAAATATAAATGAAAATATAATCACAATTTTGAAAAGTAAGCACTCAAAATCAGAGAGTAAAATAAATGGTCTATAATTTTCAGGAGTGCTAAACACTTAAAATTTACAATTCATTTAATGTAATATTCCTTCAGATGAAGAGCCCAAAAATACTGGAAACATAAAAATAACCTTATAGTATTACATAAAAACAACAAAATAATATGCATACCCTAGCAACTAAATAGATTGTTTCAAATGTAATAATTATTTCAAAAGTTGTTTATAAAAATAAAAATGTTTCTTAAATTATGTCAGTACAAAAATAACTTGTAAGGAATATGTGTCATGATGTAAACCATTCAGATGGGAAATTATAACATAGATGTCCTCTAGAGGAACTTACACCTGTTTTAGGCAAGTCATACTACCTGGTATCTTTTCACACTTCGTTGCTGGCATTTCTACTAATTTTTGGTGCCTAAATCTGGATTAGTCATGCTGGTACCCTTGTTAGTCAAAGCAGAGAATTCCCTATCCCTACAGGGAGAAGTCATCTGACCTACATTGTGTGACTGTATTCAGATGAGATGAACCTTCAGGTGAAGTTGCCTGTTTCTCTCTAGTGACTGTAGAAGGGCCTGGAATAAATTATTCTTATTGGTTTGGGCAATCTCAAGAATTAAATATTTCTAAGGAATCCTACTTTATGCTCATAAAGTTTCTAAATTTTATTTGACTAGGTTAAATTTCTTCCCTAACTCTGAAATCCATGTGGGTATCTAAATCTCTAAACTTAGGTAATAAGGAGCTGCAGATACAACTACCTGAAAACTTCTTTGTACAGATTAACACAAATTTACTTTTTACATCTTTTGCTTTTCATTTGGAAGTTCAGAACTACCCACTCTCTAAAGATAGGCACAGTGCTTTGTTTCAAGCAGGGAGTTTACTTGGTTCAGTATATACAGATGACTTTGGAAAATATAGTATAAAAGGAGTTCTTGGCATATCTATTTGGAAACAATATATATATTTTTGTCCCCGCTAAATTTATATGGGAGTAACTGAATTGGACTTCCACCTACTTAATTTTAATATCTCACTTTTTGAAAAAGATCTCTTTCATGAGGCCTTCAAAGGCAGCTCTTTCCACTGACTTTTGTAGACAATATTAGGGGTTCACTAAGGACACTATATACAACCTAGCTAAGTGAAAAAGGCCAGGTATGTCTAGTATATACCCCTGATTGTAAGGAGGACTTCTGCAAGAGACACTTTTCAGTTTGAAGTACTGTGTCCTCATTAAGGAAAACCTGAGGAAAAAAATGGAGTCACAGAAGTCCCTTATAGCTCTTTTGCATCTGCTTTTCAAATTCTTTGAGGGTGACCTAGTGGATCCCTAGACTTGCAAAACCAAGCTGTAGATATTAGTTTCTAGTAATTTGGGATTCAGTAATTACAGATTATTTTCTTCTATGCCACTACATTTCTTAACTTTGCTAGTAATTTTCTTTACCATTCAATTTCCAAAATCTTTGATTCTGCACATATAAAAATCAAAGAAGTTTTGCTGGCTTAGGACCTTTGAGTTTTCTCTGTCTTTATATGTATCCAATCCTCATATGTTACCCAGTAGAAATACAATGAGGGAATTTACAATGAAATATAAGGTTATGCCAATACGAAAAACTTAAAACCAGATTTAGAATAAGTCTGAAGAATAATTATCCTGTCAAATATGTTATACTTTCTAATTTGAGTTAGAGAAGATATATTGCATGAATAATCTGTTTTCATCAGAAAAAAAATATATATAATATATTATATATTAAGATTCCAGTGGTGTCCCCAAGGGCCAGTACTGGGCCCGGTGCTGTTCAACTTCTTCATCAATGACCTAAATGAGGGTACTGAGTGCACCCTGAGCAAGTCTGCAAATGATACCAAACTGGGTGAAGTGTCTGAAGATCTTTTCTAACATTTTTCATATTTTAAAATATTTACCTTTTTTTAAAATATATAGAATTTAAAACATTGAAGATACATGAGAAAAGTTCTGCACATCCAACTCTTTGAATATAGAGTGATAAGGAACTGATTGCTAATATTCTGTACTATTATACCATTTGCTTTCCTAAGAAACAATTTTGTGGTAAAATGTGCCTATTGGCAGTTAGCATTTCCATCCAATATCAAAATAATGTAATGTAAAATAGTGTAACATAGTAATAGGTTGGGGAGAAAAGTAAGAAGGCATCAATAGTAATTTCAGGGTGCCCTGTTCCAGATCATGGATATAAATAAATACTTTTACACTTATTCAAGTACCATGAAAATTCATATATGAACATAGTCAAATGTTCAAGTTTTTCATAATGGTACAGGAATTTTCATGTAATTTTATTTCTGCCATTTAAGAATGGTTACAAGATTATGTTTTACCACTTTATTAATTGCTAATAATTAATGTAAAATCGTAGATAATGGCACACATTATGCCATGCACAGTAATTGTGTACTCTCAATAAGGGGGGAATTTTAGAGTTTTTTCCCCTTGTGGAATATTTGTACTTCATGGTAATCACCAGGCATACTGCTTCTAGTATTTGCTCATGGCACTGACCTAACAAAGCTTATACAGTCTGCTTCATCTGTGACTTATTTTTATTGAAGCCATTAAAAACTATATAAATACATCCAATGGAATAGTTTGGCTCTGCTAAACAGTATGAAAAATGATTATCATATAGAGCTTCCTAGAAACAATTATTATGAGTACTTCTGTAAATAACACTAATTTGATGATAAAGTTCTATGAAAGAAAATGGTTCTCAATAAAACGATCTCCTTCATCTTTGTCGTAATAGTTCCTATATATCAACTAATGATACCATGATAACATTATGAGGCAGACAACTGTCTGAAAGCATCCTTAAATTGACTTAAAACTTTGAGAGGTTCCATATATCAGTAAAAATGTGTCATCTTAAAAAAAAACAAATAAAAAAAGAATATTTTGTTTTTACACAATACTATAAGGATATAAACCACAAATATATATTTCAGAATTGTAATTAAAAACAACCAATAATATTCTTAAATTCATCTTTATGTTGTCTTATATATGACTTTAATTTGAATGCACAATCTAACAAATTGGACCCAAAATATCCAGAATCAAAGAGAATAAAAGTAATGACCATTTCACAATATGTTCTAAGTAGAGCCTTCACTAATACTATGTTTCAAGCATCTATCCCTGTTCATAATAAAAGCTATAAATGTAAAAAAAAAGAAAAAAAAACAATATTTTTTTAAAAAGGTGCAAGCTACCAAGTCAAAATCAACAGTCCTATAAATGGCAGAGGGTCACAAGATTGGTCTGTTTTGTAAAATATTTTGTAGCACTTCTGTATTGATAGAAAAACATAACATATGGTGTTCTCAGAGTCATAGCTAAAGATCTTGTTTTGCCTGTTTTGCTTGCTGAGTTTACCTGTTGAGTTCAATTTGAATGCTATCTTCATATAGTCTCAAGCATTTTCTAGAAAAGCATATCTTTGGAGTTTAACAGCTAGCATTTTAAATGGTATTAAAATTAATAGGATTAATTCATTAGAAAATAGCAAACTGTTTTTTTCATTTTGTTTTGCTAAACAACAGTCAAAACTTTGCAGAAATGTAATTTAGCCTGTGATTTCTAATTATATTAATAAACATTAACAGCACTACTACAGCTATAATACTGACAAGTATATCCTATCATCACTGTCACTCACATATTTTGTCTTTTAGATATAATTTCTTTTAGCATTAAAGAGATAATAGTACTGTGGTGGCAAATGTTTTATCCTCACTACTGAAAAATCAATGAAAGGAAGCAGAAGAAAGAAAATTTTGCAGCACAGTGCTATGTTGTCCCAGTGGATTGGGAAAGTGTTGAGAAAGACTAAAGAAAGAAAATAGACTGGTTATCTTTGTGTCCATCCAAGAATTTCTCTTTTGAATAAAAATCAATATAAACTGAACTCAATAAAACCCAACCCTTCATTAGTAAGGAAATTCCCAGAGAAATGAATCCAACAATCACCATTTAATCCCCTGAAACAGGAATCATCACTTTATTGTGTTAATGTTCTTTTCCTCTCTCTCTCTCTCTTTTTTTTTTTAAATAAACATCTGTACAAACTCATCAACTGGGAAAAAATAATTTAAAAAAGTTTTAAAAGCTATAAAGGAGAAAATAAACAAACAAATAATAAAGAATAAAATAAATAGCAGTTTTGAGACTTAAATCAGAGAAACATGAAGATTCTCTGAAATGTTTAAAGAGTTAGTGTTGGTTCATATGAAAATTGTACATATAAGAGAGTAAGCAGCAATAAGAACAAAATGAATATAACCCTAGTATATAGAAATACAGCTTAATGCAAAATAAAGACATCCTATTACATGTGGGGGAACATTGTGGAGTAAAATACCAGCAGTTGATAAAAATGAATTGGAAAGACAGAAAATTTCAGTATTTACAGTATTTATGTATTTAGATTATTAAACTATAAAATTTAGAAGCACCATTTTGAGAAAAAGTATTTATTTTTATAACTGAAATTAATGATATTTATCAGAGATCTGAATCTTCTGTGTTTTTCACATTGAGAATCAAAGGGATTATTTGAGAAAAGAGCTACCATGATACATTACTAATCAAGAGACAATCAAATTTTGCAACTGGTTTTTAATTAGTATAGATAAATATAATCTCAAAAAAAAATGTATACTTTTGTGTTAGAACATAGTGTAGCTTGTGTCAAAAAATGAAGATCTATTTTACCCTGCATGTTGCTGTGCTGCTGTTAAAAGCAGATACTTGAAATCAAATCCCAAGCATGAAGCCATACTTATCTTTATAATCTCAACAGACTAAAAGATTTCCACTAGGATAATTTTATTGACTACAACTGGAATTTCTCCCCAAAACTACTAGTGGCAGAGGACTGTATTAAGAGACAAGTTGCTATATTAAGGCCGTGAAATGTTTCATGAGTTGTCAGCAAGGCTTTAAAGAAAAGAAAACATTTGGCACGCCTATTTTCAGAGCTTTGACCTTCCTGAAAGAGAATTTCATATACCATTAACGGTCTTAGGGTTCAAACTGATTCAGCTGAGCAGACAGAAAACATTAATGTCAACACTAAGGCCAAGGCAAAGACTCACTGTATCATTACCACCAGAGATAATCAATCCAAAATGGAAGCGCAGCTGACACTAGTATACTTGCTATATGAGATTTATTAGATTGAATGGTCTAAATTTATGTTACTCCATTTCTATAAATTCTGAATCCCCTACTTGCAGTACTTGTCAGTCATAAATGAAAAGCCAAAAACTGACACCCATAATTAGGCAGTATTATGCATGTGCAAACATCAGAAAAAAAATAGATTTTTTTTACCTCTCTTGAAATGTAATGAGGAGCTGCCTATTTAAAGAGGCTCTAAGATAGCTTATGGCAATGGTTTGTCTGTTACATGGTGCAGTGAAGTAACAGGATCTGTTTTCCAGACCTTCACAGGTTTCATACATGCAGAAGATCCATTAAACAAGATGTCCAGAGTCCAGGTGCTTAAACTGAATGTAGGATTAAGATAGATTTCCAAAACTGCTTCTTTGACTCCCCCATTTTCAACAAAGCCCCAATGCAGCAAAAAGTTTGCCTTTCCTGTGCATATTTTGTGCAAATATTCATGCTCCATCTTTGATGAACTCACTTTTAATATGTGTAACATCCATAATTGTACATGTACAGTCCATAGTTAGTAAGACAATTAGTTTGTTCATTTAATTTTGCTTTTCTTCAGACTGCAAAGCAACAGCTTAATCATTAAGAGTGAAAGGCATATTCAGACATTACCACCTCTTCACTTCAGTAAAAATCATTTCTCTTCCCTTGATCTGCATGTCTAAGTGAGAATACCATAGCCCATTTGAAGAAAAGACCTTGACAGAAAACCTCTATAATATCACCTACTTTTCTCTTTTAAAAATTACAGTTCAAAAGTGATTAAATGTACTTCGATGTTTCTGCAGTTAAAACTCTTGGAGCAATGAAACCATTCTTCCATTCCCTCCTAGTCCTTATGCAGCATTGTCCTTTGGTGCTTCTGATTATCCAGCTCTGCAGCACATGTTTCTGAGAGCAGTGTCTGAACTTGCTCCTGCTTATTCACATATCTATTCCTATAACAGACTGACTTTTTTCTTGTTCACTGACTGTGAACAGTTTTTATGATTGTATAGGGCATAAATCTTTAATCTGTCTGATTTTCAAACTTCTCAAAGTTTGTGATCAACAGAGTATTCACCATGTAAATCCCAGTTCTCAGGAAGTTATCATTCTTCTTGTCTGATACAAAAATAATCATTTCACAGTCAATAAAATCCTAAGCAGTGCTGACAAAGTCATGGTTGCTTAATGACTACAACACAGGCACCAGCTCTTCCAATATTTAGGGAAGCCATCTGCAGAAAAAAAGGACATAAATTAGCTGCACAGAAAGGAGTCATGCAAGAAAGGGAAGAAGTGAGATGTCAGCATTATTCTTGAAAGATCAAAATTAAAGGGAATATAAAAAACCTAAAAATAAATACAATAATATCCCAGTGATATCCTAATGCTGCACTTTTAAAATTACTGACATATATCTTTCAGTTGAAAATGTGAGAATGAGAAGAAAGTATGACTGAAGAATTGTTGTCAGTTAATCACACATTGGATGTGGATTTTGTTCCTATTCATAGTGTATATTTTCAGTGGAATTTTAGGCAAGCATCTTATTATTCTGTTTATTTGTGAGCTTTGTATAAAAGTGACAGGTTTCAGTGAAGATCTATACAGTAAATAAATATCAAATTTTAGAAATATTTTAAAATAAAATGCAAAAGAAAAAAACTGCTACTTCCCATTCTTAGGAAGTTTGTTTAAAAATGAGGCAAGAGAATATTATTTCACAGTATATTACAAATTCCTCAGATTCTGTGGGACTTACTTTAATTGCTCTGAATAACTTATAATAAATATTTCATTATTTACATTGTTTTATGGTTGACAGGATAGAATCTGCCCAAAAAAAGCTCCTGTGATAGCTGATCTACTGTATGCTCAAAGATATAGCTGTTGAAGACAGTTGCTAAAAATAAAGCAAAATCTCAGATATGGATATTAACCCTGAAAATTTCAAAGATAAGATTTCAAGGATTCAGTTGCCTAAACAACCTGTGCTATTTGAGAAGTCCTATGACATCCAAGCTATCTGCATGGGACCTAAGAGCCATGAAAGTTCTCCTTCACGGTGCAGTAGACCCCACAGCACCTCCCATGATATAGATACCTAGAGCTGAAATCTAGCACTTGATCAAATGAATTTTTCCAGGTTACGCATTTCTAAATAAGAGCTTGATTATTCTGCTCCCATACAAGACACGCTCAGAAAATATTATTTCAAAATTACAGGACTAGTAAACATAGCAAAGTCGTAAGAAGACTTGTCCCTTTTTGCTGTAGGCTGTTGAAAGTCAAGTGCGACAGTTTAAGGTGTCAAGTGTGCTGGATGCTTGTGCTGGGCAACTTAACAGAATATGAACTGACAGCATTGAAATGACACATTGAATATGACAATAGTTTAGTCACCTAGGACAAAGGTAGAAAGCTACATAAATTTAAAAGATCTCATTTGGAGCTGCATCTCATCCTTACTCTCCTAGTGAATCCTGTCCATAAAGTTGGCAAGATGAATCCTAATATTAATGGTAATTATAGTATATTGTGAGTACCTGTCTATTTGAAATTTTTAAATAACACCATCCTTACACAATAATTAAATGTTAACAAGAATTTTAGAATAATATATGAGATGCTAAGTACTAGGTCTTTGCTCTTCCTGTTAAGATGCACAGGTACATTAATGCATAGAGACCTTAAATCCATACAATACCCAATGAGATAAAAAAGTGTTCAGTATAAGATAACATCACAAAATGTTGTTTCTAGTTATAAAGAAAAAGATCCCAAATGGGAGAAAAAATTAGAGTCAATATTTTAACTTTACAAATAAAGAACTAGCACATAACCACTTTGTTCAAAGCCACAGAGAAAACCCATCGCAAGCAAGAAAGAAATTAACTTCTGGGTTTTGATGTTACACTTCAACTGCAAGGCTATGCTCTTCTGACTCATTACCCTTACATCAGCCTTTGATGTACTGTTGAATATCAAAGGAAAACAAGGATTTTTCCTATAGAAATATATATTTTTAAAGAGATAAAATGACAGTAGACTATAATGCAAAAATAAGAAATAAGTAGTTGCCTGAGATTTTTTTTAATAGAGAGTGTAGCATTTTTATTTAAAAATTCTCTTCAGCATTTACCTGCGAGACACCACAAAAGCGAAAAAAAAAAAAAAAAGGGAAAATTGCAGGCATAGTGTGTAACAGGGAAATTACCTTTAAAATAATTTTTCATAACTTTATTATTGTGCCTTGATGATCTACTATAACTTCAATCCACGAGAAGTGTAGGTGTTATCACTGCTTTACATGAGTGGATAACGAAGAGCATCATTACACTTATACTGCCTTCTTTCATATGTTCAGTTAGAACTGTAATTATTAAAACTACCCAACATGCTAAGGATGAAGTGCAAAGCATGGATAAATGAATGCATGCATTATTAAGTGTTCAAAACCTAAAATGCTGATGCTAGAAGAAGCCATGGTTTTGTCTTTCATTGTCCCTCATTGAACAAGCAGGTCACATCCAACAGTAACAAAGTCTTTCAGGAGAAGTGCTAAGGATCAAGAATTGTCCAAACACCATGGCCTTGGGTGACTTTTCAATTGCATGATCTAAAAATTTTAACTCAGCTTTTTAGCGGTTGCTAAAAAAGCTAAACTAGCTAAAAGCTGGTTATTGTATCCTTTGTTTCATATTACCTGTGTCCATTCATTAGTTTGAGGGTCATATGATTCCATAGTGTTCAGATATGTTTGACCATCATATCCACCCACTGCGTATAGTTTGTCACCAAGGAGACACACACCAACAGCATCTCGAGGCATACTCAATGGAGCCACCATTGTCCATGTGTCAGTTTTAGGATCATATCTAGAGGAGAAGAAAGGGAACTGATTGTCCAGTGAGAAGTCAAATCACCATTGTGATCCTTGTTTGAGTTAAAGTCAATCTTTGGGGGAGAAAAAAATCATGAGAACTCTATTCAAAATATTTTTTAAAGACAGAAAGAAAACACATTGATTTGTTGTGCTCCTTAATTAAACTTCTTTATGTTGATTAGCAATTGTTAACATTTCAGAAAATATTAGATAATTCATCATATAAAATATCATAAAATGAAATACAAGGGTGGGTCATAAAATCAGATCTGGATATATATGTGAAATATATACATATAGCATAGGATATTTTATTTAATAAATATATTATTTCTAAAATTAGACTAAACTATACATTAATTTCTAAAATTGTATTACACTATATTCACAGAAAGAAAACCTTCTTAAGAGTTCATAGGTAATTTTAATTGTTTTAAAGTTGAATTCTCCTTGTTCAAGTGAAGAGAATAATACTATTTTCATATTTGTGTGACCTTTTACAGTAAGACATTAATCATTATAGAACTTTTAAAACTGAAGGTAAAATTCTCCTTATGTAATGTTACCTATTTATATAGGAGAGAATGTATGAGAGCATGTATCACAGTATTTATCATAGTATTATTATTTTGTCATAGTGTCTGAGTACTCTTCAGATAAGCTAGCCATTCAGCTACTGTACCAATGTACTGTAAGAAAATTATTTAATGGACAAAGCCCTGGTTGGAAGGTTTTGTGATGAAGTGATTCTCCCATGCATAGAAAATGTGCAGAGCATCCTACAAGGAATATACCATCATACGGGAATGCCAGGACACACAGATCTCAGACAGGCTTTGTTATTCAAACCACTATTGACATATTGACAACAGGTCTTTGAAAGGTGATACACTAACTACCCAGGCTTAATGTATAAATACTTACAATAAAGTTGTTTTCTTGTTTAGCAATATTCCAATTGATTAATATTAAAAAATAAAACAAAACAAAAACTCCTCTTGTTTCTGGATACCTCATGCTAAATCGACCTACAGTAACCTAAAAACATAGTCCTAGAAGCTTCTAGGAAGGACAGCAAGAAGGAAGCTATAATTGTACGACTTGACTGGTTTTTCGCCTTTGATGATCCTACGTTCTTTAGGACATACCATAGCCTCATTTTCATGCTGTGAGACCGTGACTTTGGCTTGTTGCAATAGAAACCATAAGTTATTTCAGATTCTTTCAATTAAAAGAATTATTATTATCTTTCATTATTTTTAAGGGTATCATAGGACGCTAAGGAGAGTCTTAGAACCAATAATAACTGTGGAAAGGATGACTTGTTTAAGAGGAGGATGCTAGAATTAAGCTACAGACATAAATCACTTTCTATCTCTTGATCTCAGGCTTCTGTCTATGTATGGATGCACCTATCAATATATCTATAACCAATGTCACATTCTGCTTTGTTTGCTTTATTTCTAACTCTCATTCAGTTATTACCTTGTGTCTGCCACTCATTTGTGCTACTGCAATTTATAGAAGTGTTGATTTAAAAACACCAGTTCTGTTTCTCTCTCTGTCTTCGGAAAAGAATTGGCATTTTGTCCATACAAATCAGAACTTCAGCTAGGTACTCCTCCACCTCCTCTCAAGATTAATTTCCCCAATACTTTATTTTCAGGTGGTTTCCCAAGAGAAATCTAAAATCCTCTATTAGGCATTTAACTTGACTTAAAAGTGCTCTGAAGTTATTACTGTTTCAGAGAAGGAATGAAAACAGTGGCATCTTGAACAAAGAAGCTGCTAGAACTAGTCAAGATCTAATATTAATCAAATGGTACATCTGACATCATGCTACTCTCCCCTACTGCAGTATTTCCATTTATATTACCTCTCTATATATGAGATAGAAATGCAACCTAGTTCCAAACCTATTCTCAAGGAGTTCAAATGGCGTTTGCCATCTTGCAAAAGACTGCCCTAAACAGCAGACTATCGTCTAGTCAGATAAGGACTCTTTCTCATGTTTTAAAATTGATTCTGTAATGCAGAAAATGTTTACAATTAATTTTCCCACGGAGAAGAAAATCAAGAAATAAAGACTGAGTATAGCTCTCATAAGAGATCTTAACATAAGAGAAAAATCTAGGATTTTTACTATTAAGGCTAGTGATAGCAACATGTCCTTAAATATTTCAGTCATTCAGCTTTTCAATAAACAAATTACATGAATACCCCTAGATATTGGGCATATTTGAAATTGCGTTAAAAAATATTTCAACAGCAATATTTCAGTGGTTTTCTTCCTATAACTGCTTTTTCATTTGTAATAATCACCTTCTAACTAAGCAGCAACAGAATTATTGTCTTTATTCTAACCTTGGTTAAATTGCTCTGGACAGATAAATACATGACAAGGAAAAATTCTACTCATCCACTGGCTACTTGTTGGTTTTATTGGAACTTCTTGGAAGGTAAGGTGGTAAGATGCTGTGCTTAACTTTTTATATCTTGAATGTTAGTAAAATGGCAATGATGTTCATATTATTTTCTTCTTTATTTATTTTCATTGTTTCATTTTAATATCTTTCCAAGTGAAATAATTGCATAATTATATAATTATATTTATTACTTTTATTACATGTACCTTTCAAATATTCAAGTAAGACTCCATCAAGTCTTAATATCTAGAATTGTTATAAATATCTATTAAGATGGAGACTTGCTTGAATATATGAAAGGCACATGTAATAAAAGCCAGAAAAATGTTCATTTTGAATGGAGCACCATATTCCTCTAGAGTTTCACAACCTGCTTTAACAGTATTCATTGTATCTTCACTTGCCTAAAGGCAATAAACTTTAACAGGATTTTTGTTATAGTGCTCTTGAATTGTAAGGGACAAGGTGAAGAGCTGCAAAAGTAGACAAACTAAATATAAATGGCATCTTTGGACTTTTTTTTTTTTTAATAAGTAGATAACCAGGGGCTAAACAAAATGCTTACTACACAATACTGTCAACAAAATAGAACTACACAAGAGCTTGTTTTTTTGTAATTGCCAGGAAAATGCCTGTGTGTTCTTATACGTTTTATTAATCTAAAAACTATCTGTATTTTTCATCTTGATAATAACTAGATATGCTCTAGGGTGTAAAGGGTAACAATAATAATACATTTGATAAAGATTGCTGCTCTATAAAATTTGCCAAAATATATCCAAAATTGCATAGTTCTTAAATTGAACTAGTGATTTTACCTTTAAGAATAATACAAAGTTGTACTTTATCAGTTTGTGAAGTACAGAAGAATATTTCTTTTCTTTTTTCAATCTATAGGAAATCCTTTCCAATCACATCAAATTCTAAAGAGTTCAGAATGGGAGTCCTAATTACTGTTTAGCAGGATTTTAGCAATAGCATTCCCAAACACATAAATCTGTCATAAATCTGTTAGATTTCCATAATCTTAGATATTTTTTGAATAATTATGTGTTTTGACAATTTCCAGAAGAAAAATGGTATTTGAATAAAATGCTATTTGAATAAAGCACATGCTTGCAAACTCTATCAAAATGGCAAAAATAATTGAAGTAACATAGAGAAAAAAAAATTCTCCTAAAGCAGAAAGGAGACATGTTTAAAAAAAGCCTGATGCCATTTGATGTCTGCTACTGGCAGAAAGTAAAACTTTCAGATATTAAAACTCAGTGAGCCATTCCTCTATGCTGAACGTCGAGACAAAGGGGAAGAAGACCCACCTGATTGAATAGAAATCTATTGCTGAGGCTCCAGAAAAAAGAAAGCAAGAAAGCAAGAAAGCGAGGAAGGGAGGAAGGGAGGAAGGGAGGAAGAGAGAAGAGAAGAGTTAGGAAGGGAGGGAGCAAATAAAGCCTTGAGGGCAGTTTTGTGGTGGTTGG
>JAVCKT010016809.1:0-10254 GCA_032273925.1 Rhynchotus rufescens
GAAAGGCCCTGGGTACAAGATAAATACATGAGATCACAAACTCTCTATAAAAATACAAATTCCCACTTTTTTTTTCACTAGCTTTTCACTTCCTTGTCACCTTAAAAAAAAAAAAAAAAAAAAATTTAAAGGATTTATTGATATTCCTGGGTGTATGAGGATCACTTCCCTAATAAACAGAAATAGAATAGAAATAGAATTAAAATAATAAAATAAAATAAAATAAAATAAAATAAAATAAAATAAAATAAAATAAAATAAAATAAAATACCTCTGGTGTTATTTCCTTTCCCAACCGTATGATTGTCCCCAATATTAGATCAATTGTTTTGTTTTAAAGGCAGCTCAGGGTCTAACAGTTGTGGCTGAAATAGGTCAGTTTACTAGTGCCCTCTTCTGCTTTACATGGGTCTCTGCTGCCCTCTTCTAACCTCTGCTCTGCCTCCAGCAGTTTCTGTTCTTCCACGCAGCGATCCAGCAGGACCTTGGCCCCCTCAGGTCCCTCATGTCAAACAAGCAGGCATCCACTACATTACACGGCCTGAAGGTGACTGCGCAGACGGCGAGAGAAAGGGAGGGAGAAAGAAAGTCCTTGGAAAAGCAGGATGGCATCCCTGAGCAAAAATCCATCAATCACACCAGCGCAGCTATCTCAATTAACCCTTAGTTAAGCTGGGACCTCCTGGAGAAGCTGAAAGGGGTTGGAGCGAATAAGAGATGCTATCTGCCACAAGGATTACCACTCTACATGTGGATCAAAGACAATTCCACATTTTACCCTAGTGATTAGCTGTAATTAAATAAAGTAAGTCTGTTTAAACTTCATTAGCAGCAAGACGTTTGCTACAGCAGAATGGGCACAAATCATCCATTCTTAATTAAAAGATAATCCACAGGATGACCATAATCTTCTTCTAAAAATATGCCATTTCCCCCTGAAAGATTTCTTCATCAAATAAGGATAAATAACAGTTTCCCTGCATTTAAGCTACGAAGGAATGGATGCTCCTTCCCACTTGCTTGAGTGAGTGCTGAATGTGCCTGATAACATCACTTTGGCATGCTATTATCTAAAATGGTAGAATACCTCACTTCAGCAAAGTCTGACATAAATCTTTGAAAACAAAGACACTGCATATGTATGAGCTGAAATAGATATGACAGTGTTGGCACATTAATATTCCTGTCACTGGCAGGGGGGTTCAAACTTTTAAGGAGATGATATCAATGGATTCAAGCTGTAGCTGGTGGAAGAGGGCAATGTACTATGGGACAGTTATTAATTAGGTACAGCCAAACATATTGAAAAACACATAATAATGTCCAAAGTAGATCACAGTGCAGACTTTCAAGAACAATTAAGTGAGACAGAAACCAAGACCTCTTGGGATCTTACTGCTACTGGGATCCGGGAGGATCAGTCCTAATCAATAGCAAAAGGACAGCTCCCCTCTTGCTTCTGCAGCCCCTTCGGTGCTGCATGGGCAACACGTGCTTTCAATCATTCCAGCACAGCCCTCATTAAAAAGTAACTGTGAGGTGAACAGTTGCATTTGGACTAGGAGTGGTCCTAACATAGCCTGATAGAGGGACGTTTAGTCATCGGCAGCCTGTGGCAGAGCATGCTCATGTGTAAATCATGTAGAAGCCGCGCTGAGACGCCAGCCAATTCCTTCGGTGTTAGCCAGAGCACATGAGGAAGGCAAGGTGGATGTTAACAAAACCAGCAACACAGTCATGTCTCTTCAGCAGTAACAAAGTTGAAAAAAATCCCCAATTCATTCTGAGGAGAAGGGAAAAAGGGCAAAGCCTCCCTATTTATGCTCCTTTTGGATGGCATACAGAGTGCTGCCTACGCCTTGCCCCTTGCGTGCAATGGGAGCGTCACACACACACAGTGAACTCCCCTTGCACAGGGCAGACCGCAGCAATTCGGGCCTGCAGGTACCAGGCTTTTGATTTGCAAGGACCATGGGACAGCTGCTGTTGGCTCAATAAAGCACCTTCCGTGTCTTCTGAGCCATAAAAATAAATGAGGAACATGAAAGCCACTTAATCCCAAGAAGAGAATTCAGACCCCAACGCTAGAACTGGAATGTAATTCTACACGTAGTTTCCTTCATTTTTCATTTCAGTTTAATACAGAAAGATTCACAGGCAGTGACCACATCTCCTCACAGCCTGCGCTAGTCCAGTCACACGCTGACCTTCAGATTCAGGATATAAGGGCTGCTTAAAGCCTTTCCACACACAACCTTTGCTTTCTGGCTCTCTAGCTGCTTCTCTCTCTCTCTTTCTTTCTTTCCTTCCTTCCTTGCTTTTTTCTTTCCTCACCCCCCTTTTTTTCCCCTCCACAGTTCTGCATCTGTAGTAGGCTGGTCTGAGCCCTGACACCTGACATTCAATAACCTCTCAGCAGTCATGGACAAAGGCCTCAAAAATTCCTCTTTCACAAACAGGCATGAAACTATCTCCAGATAAAGGCATCTCAAACGCACTCGATGACAAGTCAGCTCTTTTAGGCTGTTACAAGAGAGCACTGCTCACCTCCAAATATTTTTAGACTTTACTAATAAAATCCTGCAGAGGTGCTTAGGTCAGTGCTTTCAAAACAACTAGAAATACATCTGTGCTTTGTTTTTGATTTAACTCTTTTATTACACTAATGCTATCTGTCATTTCCTGCGTGTGTCAGCATTGCTTCTGAATGGCAAAAACGTCACGGATACACCATGCAAAAAAGAAAGAATCTTGTACCCTGCTATGATAAGCAACCCTGCTTTGAAAAGAAAAGAAAAAATTACAACTTGATAGATTATCTGGCAACAGCAAGCTATTATATATCCATAGTCTTGCACCAAGACACTGGAAGTCAACAGCATAAGCAGCATTGCTTATAAGCTCCAGCCTTCAGTTAGGTCATGATTCCTTTGTAGCTCTACAATTCAATTTGGAAATAGGGTTAGATTAATATTTGAAATTGTTGAGCAAATTCTCAGTATCCATGGATCAGATTATGCCACTCTCTTTTGCACAAAGTAGTGTTTTATGTCCCCAAGCAACAAGACACTTAAGCACAGGCATAACTTTAAGCACATGTGTAAACCCATCAAAGTCAATGAGACTCCTGCTCGGGCTTAACATTATGTACTTGCATATATGCCTTGCTGAACTAGGGCTTTACATATTAATCCATGTGAGGAAAGGAGACACATTATGACTTTGTGAGCACTACACTGTCTTGGGAATATGATATTTTCCTAACTATTTTAGTGCTGCACTCTTTAGGAATTATAACAACAGTAAATTCTAATGGGACTTGAAGAGCTATTCATAAAAACCAAAAGATTTTAAAACAAGGTCGCTGTAACCCACTGCAATTCACTATCAGAAAAAGACAGACCAGAAAACACAATTGCCCCAAACAGTTTTTTTTTTCACCAAAAATATGTTTTTTTTTTTTTTTTTTTTTTTTTGTGAAAGAACTCATTCTATATTAACTAGGCAAAACATTCCTGGTATGGAATCATTGATATACAGCGAGCAAAGAAAATGAAGTCACTGCATTCTTTAAAATGTACTCTTTCATGTCAGTTCATTGCAAAAAATAATGAATTACAGACTCTTCTTCATCTTCCCAGTGCATTTTTAGGATAGTTTACATTTCTCTGGAATGGCTTAAATACCTCACCGCCTACTGCAGAATGTCCTCATGAGGAGAGGAACAAAAAAAAAAAAAAAAAGACAAAAAAAGACATTTTCTTTCACAGTTTGATTGTATGGATTTCTTACTACCATTCAGGACCAAGAAAAAATGTAGACTCTGTTTAAAGAAAAAGCACTAATATGTTAGAAAGCGTTTATATAATGCAGAAGTTACATGGAAAAATACCTAATCAGATAAAGAAATTCAATCCATATATATGGCTTTTAGTACAGTATGAAGATTCTGCAAATCCTCTGATAAAAACAAACTAATAAAGTTGCCTTGTAAAGTGAACTACAGATAAGGATGCATCTATTTTCCTTGTAAACATTACTTCTGAAGGTTTGCACATATAGAAATGATATCCACATACCATGTTTAAACAGCTAATATGACTAGCACAGACCTTCCATGCTTCTATATGCTTTGGATTTCATTCTAACAAGTAAATCATATCTTTTTCCCTTTTGACTTATGAGACTGGATTTACTATGATTTCATTTTTTTAAAAAAGAAATAGAGATTAAGTATGAGAGGTCAGGATTTACAGAAAATACAGTGGCTGGACCTCCCCCCCTCCAATTCTACTTATGATATGTTTCTGTGCCTATAAAGATTCTGTTGTGTCTATTTTCTAAGTACTTTTAAAAAATATATTACTTAAAGGGAATATAAAAATATTGTAGCAGCAACTGCTGCTTTTGTTTTGATTTTCCCACGCTTATGTGCCTACGTTGTTTATTTTATTTGATTATTAAGGGCTAGATATTACTGCGTAAATAAATCTGCTGGGCCTCTGCAGAATATCAGTGAAGTCAATTGGATTTCACATACGTAAACAGCCTTATTTGTGCCAATCACACTGTAAAACATCAACATATTGATACAATTCCGTTGATCAAATACTTTATACACAAATTAAAACAACATGAATATGAGTATGTTTTATCCATTTTGTAGATTATGGTTCTTATCCTGTAAATAAATGAGTAATCCTAGTTGCTTGGAAAAGCCTGTCTGTAGACAGGAAAGACAGAAACATAAATACAGATGCATGTATTTAATTCTATATAACAGTAAGCAACTACATGTAATAATGAAACATTTGAATATTCTTTCATTTCATTGACATATTCTTAAGAAATATGGAATTTTATTAGTACTAGAGAAAGAATCACTAAATATATTCACCTGAATAGAGTTACATATGTCTGTGCTTCCAGACATTTTTTTTTAAAAAAAGTCCTGTCTGGCTTAAAATAGTCTTGAAAGATGACTTGCCTGGATCAACCCTTTCTGACAGTCTTAAATTCTGATTTGCAATGCAATTTTTTTTTAAGTTGTTATACTGCAATGTCTTCTTGCTCCTAGGAGACAGTTCAGAGCATTTCAGCTGCCACCAAAGTTGCAATGATTCTTTATAGTAAAAAGTAATATTGCATACATAAAAAATGTAAAATATAGAGTCCTAAGCATTACAGCAAAGGAATTTTTCATCTTAGCTTTTGGTTGGTATTTATCAGCTTACTATCTGTAGACAAATAGTTTTAAGCAGAACTATGATGATAAGTAAATCTTCTGCTAGCTTAAATCAGTTCTAGTCCCAATACAACATTAACAGGAAGAGAGATTTTGGCAGGTACTCGCAACTATACTTATTTACCTTTCCAAAATGTTTGATTTAATGGCAGTCATTCCAATCTAGCCCACTGAATACAGTTTAACTGTTCTTTGAGCTTTCTGATAAGAGAGCTTGCATAAGTTTTGGAAAACTATAGTAGTATTTTCCTACAGTTGTGAAGCATGAAAGATATAAACAGAATAAGGCATCTCCTCTCAATGGATAAATCTTTAGCTGTTTTGTAGGAAATCTGTCACTTGGTCTAACGAGACACATTCCTTTGTCTATAATTTTATTCTCTATAAAGAGAAGCTAAGGAACTGAAATGCATAAATCTATTCAATACCAAAAACACATGGGCTCAACATGGATTCTCAAAAAGTACTGGCCTTTGAAAGCAGTAGCTTCTGCAGATCTAAAGAACAGCCAGAAAGTCCTCAAACTTGTTTAATTTTCCCAGCTATACCAATTAGTCTACTAAATCTTATTACCTCTACCTAGAAGCCTTGTCCTCGTTCAGAAAAGGTGGGCACTGTGTAGCATCCTAGGGGTTATCACAAAGGCTCCTTCCCAAAGGCCAGCTCCTTTTCCCATTGACTTCAGGGCCACCTGTCTAAGCCAGACTCTACCATGTCAATCAGGCTTTAAATCAGGACTTACATCAGGCTGCAGATCTCTAGAGCTTAAGAATTTCAGTATAGCTTAAGAATCAGTGCAATGGAAACAACTATACTACCTGTTCTTGACACTTAATAATTCAATAAAAGCGCAGTTACAGACGACTAGAAAGCCTGTCTGCCCTCAACATGGGCGAATTCAAGACCCTTCGAGAGAAAACTCAGCTCCGGCTTTCTCCTCTGCCTCACGTCAGTCACAGGACGTTACCACAGGACGGGCCGACAGGCGGAGCGGGCCCGCGTGCCGCGCACAATGGGGCAGAGCGGGAGGGCACGGACACCGCCGTGCGCGCTCCCGCACGCAGGTGGCTGCCGCCAGCCCTTCCCTCGGGCACTGCTCGCTGCCTGGCTGCAGGGCCTGCCCTCATGATGCAGGTGGCACGCTTGCCCTCAAACCTGCCCCTGGGCCTGGTTCTGCTTGCAGTAGGGTCACAAGCTGTATTAAGGTGGAGGACATAACTTTGCAAGAAATTACAGTGGGTAGTATCAACAGTGAGGCCTAGCTTGCTGAGCTAGATGATTAATCTACAGAATTACCCCTGTTTTGTACATGATGTTGGGTAGCATACATCTGCAGCTACAGTGGAGCCCCAGAGACGTTCCAGCGTCAACTGAAACAGCCACCGAACACCTTGATTGTAGGGGAGGGACCAAGAAAGACACAAAGAAGGACACTGAGACCAAGCTGAGCGACAGGTCAGGGAATGAAGACTCTGTTTCTCGTGGCTGACAGCCTACTAGAGGCCAAAGGAAGACTAAAGACACACAGTGATGAGCTAAACACACAGCCTGTTACAAGAAAGGAACCAGAGGCTGCCATGCACAGCTGAGCAGAACCTAGACCATCTATCAAGGAGCTAAACAAAACATTATCAAAAGTAACCATCCAAACCACAGTGGCTCACGGGTCATATGGGGTTGCTACAGATTCACTACAGCACGGTGGAGAAACTGAAGAAAAGTGGTTAGAGCCAGGGCCATGCTGACATAAAAGAAAGTTCACACATTCATTGTTTGAGGTAGGAGAAAAGAAGTGATATACAAAAGTAATTCAAGGCATCTGTGAAGGCAGAAGCATGGGGAGGGGAGGGATCTCACACCACCAGCAAAGATAAAAACAAGCAGCGAGGAGACTAGTTTGAACTTCAGCACTCGTGAAGGGCAAAGAGACCTAACAGACCATAGTAAGGTAGAAGGAAAAGCCACATCCCTAGGGCTCCCTATGTTCAAGAACTGTTGACCCTTGCAAGTCAACAAAACTTTTTAATAATTCACAAAGAAAACAGAAACAAAAAGGATAGAACCTGGAGGCAAGAGCACAGCTTGGAGGAGGGAAGAGACATGAGAAACCCATCCATGTTTGTATGGCTTGTGTGTCAGTTGCAATTGCAGCATCTCTGTCGATGCTGTTCTCAACGTGATAAGTGAAGGCACTGAACTTAAACTAACAATGGATTCTTTTTCTGGTTGTTCATATATTTGCATGTGTCTGTGTGTATGTGCATACATGTGTACATTCATACATATCACCTCATTTCCATGTATTGTTAGTATGGCTGTGTGTGTATATATATGTGTACATATGTATTTACACATACACATTAACAATTTGTCACAGAGATGAGGTGATACGCATATTTTGTACATTAATTAGAGTGTAATTTAATACAGTATTTTTTAAATATATAGAAGCATTACATATACCCCTGAATCACTCACACAATTCCCTGCTAAGCTGTCAATTTTCAGTGGTAACATAAAAAGCATGGTTTTCAAAAAGGAACTTAGAGGAGAGCAGTTTTGTAACCCTGTCAGTCAGTTCTGGGAAGAAACTTGGAATGGAAGAATAGGTCTGGAAAAAAAGACACCGAGCAGAACAATAGAGGATGAAACAATCAGAGATGACGCTAGTTAGGTAAAAACGGGCAGAGGCATGTAGGTGATGACAAGGAGATTGGCCACGGATCTCCTGGAGAAGAGTTTGGCAGTACAAGGAACCGTGTGGAACAGAGATTGAAACAGGGATGGAAATCTGTATTCCACCATATACGTCTGGCTTTGAAACATCTCAATTACTTATAAGGAAAAGATGAATTTTCCATTTCCACTGCTAACCTTTTCCACTTGTTTCTCATTACAGTAAGCAAATAACATTAAATGGCAAATACTACAGTTCACAGAGTACGGTACACTGCTGAGCTGTCTTTAAGAAAATACAGTTCAAGTATAGTAACCAGCGCACGGCCCTTGCAGCGTCTAAAATTTCACTCTCTTATGCAGTTCTAAAAGTTGTAAAGTATATTGGCAGGTCCCAGTCAACAACATAGGCTGCAAAAGTCTTCTTGTCTCCAATACTGAGTTTTCAGTCTAATTGCTTATTTGCAGTCTCAGCAAGCCAGAGAGAAGAATTTTATGCTCTTTGGCTTGTTTCTGAATACTAACTAGCCAGCCCAGTCAAGGCTCTCTAAAGAGTGAAACTGCATGAGAGACACACTGCATTTGACACAGTCAGGAGGCAAAAGAAAGAGCAAAACAAAAGTCTATTCAGGGCTGAATCCTCTGATATACTCACCCCTCCCCCAGCCCCTTTAAAAATAAAGAGAAAGGGGAAAACTCATGAATCCGCGGCTGAATGCCGGAGGTTGTCAGAATAAAGGACAATGAATGACAGCTGACTGTCAGCACAATTCTCAGAGCCGGAGTTATCACTTCATGGCATTGTTCAAATAGGAAAAAAGCGTGCGCACTTAACAAGGAAATAGCGCCCAAGTTCTTTGTGAGGGGGGATACGCAGACTTGCTCAAAACAGTCAAGGTAACTAGTAGTTCCACATGGATTTTTCCCTTCTATCAGCCTGTGAAATCTTCCCAACTGAACTCATTAAAAACTTTCCTAAGCGTACCAGCATTAAATGATGCCTTAAGACAACGGGGGTCAGAAAACTGTTTTTCTTTAAGGAAATCTGAGAGAGACTAGACGTATCTAAAGCTGAGAAAACATGTACATTCGTAACACTCTTATCTACCTGTTGGCTATTAAAAAGACAAAAAAAAAAAAAGAAAGAAAAAAAAGCCACCCATGAAGGCCTATCTTTAAACATTTACTGCATGTTCGACTTGTTTAGGATCTCCTTGTGAGCTGATTTCTTTTTCCTGCAGATTTGCCTACACTTTCATCTTCACTGACTGCCTTAATCCTCCAGTCTTTGTTGTTCCAATGCATGATCAGCTTGTTTTTAAGTCACATCTACCCCCATTTATTAGTGCTGAAACATTACTTTAGGCTTTTACATCTCCATAAATCCATAGCAATGATACACAGGTTTTCCTGAGAAAGGTTGAAAAAGCTAAAGCGGGGAACATTTTAAGGTTATTTAAATAATGTATTTTTTTAAGTTGGCAGATATTAACTCCATGGTTGACGTACTAAAAAGCACTACCTGAACACAGCGATAGCTCATGACAGAGAGATCCAGGAACGGTAGGGTTTTTAGTAATTAAAATAGATCTGGCCTATGCTCAAAGCATTAGCTCAGTTAAGTCTGTTGACCATCTGTAGGGGAGACACAATGATTCTATTCCCGGCTCTATCAGCCTGTTCGGATTCGTAACAACTGCAAATAGCACTAAGTTTCTAGGTCTAGGTCTTGCCCCACTAGGCATGAGGGCTGCTCTGGAGCGTGGCTATCCCTGAGAGGGAGGATGTACCTAAGAAGCGGGCAGTGAGTGGGACCAAGACACTGATCTGTATCCCCTTAAACATTCGCACAACACCATTATGGGAAGGCTCAAGCTGCTGTTACCACCCCAGCAGGTGTTACTGTACGTTATGAATCTT
This sequence comes from Rhynchotus rufescens, assembly GCA_032273925.1. NCBI lineage: Eukaryota > Metazoa > Chordata > Aves > Tinamiformes > Tinamidae > Rhynchotus > Rhynchotus rufescens. The sequence continues at coordinate 9,842 of JAVCKT010016809.1, forward strand.
TAGAGAAAAATGAAGAAATGAGAGAGGGAGGATAAGTGAAGTGCAACAAGAAAAACAGGAGAAAATTTGCAGGCTTCATGTTTTCCAGCTAAAAGAGGAGGTTTCTGCAACTGACAGATATGGTATGTAAAAGTTCCAGGGTTTGTATAAAACCAATAAAATAAACACCTACAAACAGAGGATGTTTGCAGACAGAATTTTAGAGAAAGTTATTTATATATTCGCATAATCTAGCTACACTTCTAAGGAAAGAAAAAGAAATGCAATGTTTTCAGTATAGGGGACAAAAAAAAAGTGCAAAATCATTGCTCCAGCTAGCCTGGACCTGCCACTGAACTTTGCAGCTTTGCTTCATTGTTTGTGGTGAGGCCACCATTTACACCATTTACCGATCTGTTCATGTATAAAGAACA
>JAVCKT010016813.1:4664-17966 GCA_032273925.1 Rhynchotus rufescens
TTCCAGGTCTTTCATTGCATACGCTTCTCTGACTGCAGTGAGAATTTGCCTAAGCAAAAAATGAATAAGAGCCTTTGGTTATAGCTTTAATTACAGGATGGAGCTATAAGAAAAATCAATGTCACATTCATTTAAATTTGCCATACTAGAGCATGCTATTGGCCTCAGTAAACCAATGCCCTGCTTTGTCAGCTGTCCTGGTCTGAAGCAGCCTGGTTGATTTTTTCCCTGTTTCCTTACAGGTGGATTGCTAGAGTGAGTCCAACTAACCACAAGATGTGAAAGCAGCTGCTGATGTTATTGATAAATGTTGCAGCTAGTTTCACTAGGACACACTGAGGTGCCTTTGAGGGAGCAAAAAAAGAGGATTTAAGGGAGAAGCCCTAAACAGAGTGATGTGTAATGCACTGTGGTTGTGAATGGTTGTGTTAGGTTCAAAGCTGTGTTATAATGCATTCCCAGCCATTTATAACTGAATGGTACACTGAATACCAGTGAAATGTTTGAGTAAGCCCATCCTTGAACAGAGTCGAGGACAACATTTTTCTTGGAAAGCAGTTCGTTCCCACTGATGTACTCTTGGTTTGGTCTTCCTCGTTTTCTGTCACTCTTTGTTTACCTGGGTTTAGCCTTTTAGCCTTCCTCCTCCAAGTGAGGTTAAATTCGAGGAAGACAACTTATTTCCCCACATGCTAAATGGAGCACAGGGACTCTCTGATCAGTCAAAGGAGGCAGAGACGCAGCAGCCCGAGGCAGTATCATACCGTGGTCTCACTAGAATGTCTCCTTTGGCTTACAGACACTGTTATGTGCTCTTGCTGTTCTTTTCCTTGCCTATGACTTGCAAGTAGACTTTTTTCCCTCTGTTTTTATGGTTTTGGATGTGAAGGGAAAAAATCAATAAAACATTCAAGTAAAAACACAGTGAAAAACAAAGAAGGAACCACACAGAGAGCCCAAGGATGTCTGCTATTTTGGTTGTAATACACTTGAAAGGTCTTTATATTTCTGTGCAAAAGGGAATGATTGCTTTTGAAGGTATATTCAAGGATAAGCACAAAAACTATTTCCTGAATATCAGTGAATAAAAAAATATATTTCAAGTAGTCGATGACAGAAAAGACTTGACGCAGAAACAACTTTTTAGCTTACATGGGTTGTGAAAATATAGTGTAGTATAAAAACATACTGTTGCAATCTGATTTGGGAGATAAACAAGGAGGAAGCACTAGTCACACTGAAAAAGCAAACATTAGGTTTAAAGATGAGAAAAGAAGCCTGTGCTATTTTGCTAGAATACCCAGCAGGCCATTTTGTTCATGTGAAGTAAAACAAAACCTTTTACTGATGTTGTCACATTGTTTTTAGCTGGCATAGAGGATATATGCATAGAGGATAAATACGGCAAGAGAACAACCTGTATTGGGATGACAGGAGATATGATTAGATCATGAGAAATCCAGATCGCTTAGCAGCGAGATGGTATTGAGAGCCGACTAAGATGCGACTAGACATTTTGTAAAGAGATTAAGGTTTGCTTGACAAGAAGCTATGAGCCAGTTGCATGGCATGATATGGGTTTATAAAGCAGGGCTTTCTGCCTTCCTTCGAGGAATCTTCAGGTCACTCACTCCAAAAGGAAATGATTGCTCAAAGTTTAGGCATGTTGTCTTGCACGCCTGGAAGGTCATGGCTGAACAGTGATGGAGCTGATCTCCGATGTCGTGGCACTCAGTAGCAGAGCAAGGATAGGTGAGCTGGGGAAAACGAAGTTACAGCAGGCCAGCCTGAACCATAAATGTGCAGGATAATATCTTCCACTGGTAGAAATCGATGTCGCTTTTATACTGATTTAGAGGGAGTTTGTCTTGGAGACATGACAAAAACAACTGTATCCTCCCTTTCTCACTCAGAACATAAATGTTATTGCTGGAACTCTGATGTTCACCATGACCCCAGGTGCAAAATGCTGTTTTTTTTCACTTCTTCTCAATCATTGCGAATTTAAAGGTCATCTAATATTTCCCCATTTTGTTTGTTTTAATAATGCTGCATGGGCTGCTCATATGATAGATTAAAATTAATTAGCCAGATTCACTTGTAGAAAGAAAAAGAGCTCTACAATCTATGCATGTATATTGTGTCCCCATTGTTTAGTTGTTGAAAGCTTACAAATGATTTAAAATTTCCAAAAACAATTTGACAGAAATATTTACTTTTTTTTGTTATGTGGCAAAGGTGTTTTAAGCAAAAAAAATAAAAATAAAAATCAATATTTAATCTTTTTAAACAAATCCAAAGATTCTACAAGAGAAAAGATATTCCATTCACTTGTATCAAGCATACTTTAGGTCAAATTGCATTTTAAATTTGGGGTCCTTTGTAATGTTTTGCTTGCCGTGTCGCTTCACTGCCAACTCAAGTTGTCTCCATAATTGGAAATAGAGTAGGGATTTCATATCATTCCTACAGGGGACACAGATGAAAGGATCAAGGCTGAAGGGATAACACATGAAAAGAAGCAGAAGGAATTATTATTGCCAAGTCCAACGAGCGTTCAGAGCAGGGTGTCAGAATGGATTGCCTTCAATAAAAAAAATTGCCCTAGTAACAACTGAGTTAAATGTATGAGTAAGGACCTCAGGAATTGGAGTATTGTTTGATATTTCCACAATCACTTTACATGTCAGTCAGCATTAGTGACTGTCTGGAAAGCTGACACTGCCTGAAATAGTTTGCTTGTTAAGTATTGGCAATGTTCTTATTAGCCTTGTTTTTAAGAAGCATTTGTGGTGTAGACTACTGTCTTTATCCTTGGCTTGTTGATTGATATGTTCTGCTATTTCTCACACTTGTTGTGCATCTGCTTTGAATGCTTTGGGGCAATATTTTGTTCTCTAATAGCTCTTAAACATGCTCCATCCTCATCCATAACTTATTTAATGATGAATGAAAAACATCAGTAATGGTGGGGGTAGCCTGTGAATATATTTCTGTTGATCTAATAGTGTGCTCAAATTTCTTCTGCAACTGATGGAGTCTGAAATTATTGAAAGCTAACTCTGGAAAGCCATGATTTTCTTAACCCAAGTAAATTCTTTGCAAATTGCTGACCAGTAGCAGTCAGTAGGTGTCATGGAAAATTTGGTGTTTTATTAGTCTCAGTATATAACTATACAGTCTCTCTTCCAGTTTGATTGTGTTCTGCTAAATGAGTATGTACAACTATTACTGTCATAAACATGCACAACTGTAGATTTATTTATAGTAATGACTGGAAAAAAAATCTTTCCTTGAACTAAAAGAGAGCATGTAATAGGCACGTAGTATATAATTCCCTGAAGATGGAGTTTCCTTAAGCTTGACTCAGGTTTGCCAGAGGGCATTCAGCTGACTAAATCTCTGAGCTACGTATTCAGTTCACCTCTCTCATGTCGTTGCATCTCCCTCACCTATCTCAGAGGCCTCCTGGGGACTGGGCTTCCTGACCTTCTCCAGAGTGAGGAATGGGTCCAGTGTGCTGGGGTTGACCGTGTTCCTCCCACTGCTGGCTTTTACAGCAGCATGAGTTAACCTCTTCTGTCTACAGAACCGCACAGCACACAGAGAGCATTCCTCTTCTTAATTGTTATACTTCAATAATTGAGTAATCTATCTGGTTTCTATGAGTTCTTGTGCCACTCCTCTGGCAAAGAGCCATGTCTGGAGAGAAGGGATGTGATGGGGGAACTGCTGTGGCCAGCTGGAGGCTGCCTGCTGCAGTGGACTCTTGAGCTTGGGAGCAGAGGGGTGTGCAGAACCACACCTTTCATGTAAAGCTCCTGAATCAGGGAACTGCATAGGGAGTCTTGCCCTTCTAAGTGCCTTTCTTCATGGAGCTCACCTTGATAGAGTGCTTAAGATACTGCTATGAAATAGAGCGATGTGAGTCAGCTCCAAATCAGTGCATTAGATGGGAAAATCAGAGCTCTCAGCTGCCTAAGATCATTACTGTTGAACTTTGAAGACACAAGAGGCGTATACAGTGGCCAGCTACTTACTAACTTAACTCTGAATCATTATACGATTGTCGGCAGTTGATTTCTATTACTGGCAGGGAATCTTAAATAATAATAACAAAAACTCATAATTGAAACAGGACACAGCAGATATTCTAGTGAATCCAGCTGTAATCACCATTCCCTCCATCATAGTATACTTAACTACACAGGACAAGAGGTGAATATGCAAGGCAGACTCCCAGTAGGGTTGCAAAGTTGGATGTAACTGGTAGGGACAAAATGTCAACAGATTTCAATAGTGTTTTGGTGGTTTATGTCTTCTGCCATTTTTTTTTCCACCCATCTAGCATGTTGACAAACCCAGTCTGAATTTGGAAGTAAGAAAGATGCCCTCTCTTTAAGATCTCGGGCAAAGTCTGAGGTGAATAAAGCAGTATGAGTATTGAGAGGAGCTTTAGGTCTTTCTTAGTGCGTAAATGGGTTGGAGTATTTTTTCCCCATTGTCTCAACTTTTCCAAGTACCTCAAAATGAGTGAGATCTAGATTTCTTGGACTCACTTTCTGGAGCCAAAGTATAAAGCACATCTGTATAGCTCGAGATAAAGCACACAGTTTTCAGTATTTCATCCTTCTCCCTTTCCTGATAAATCTGCCACTGTTACGGAAGTCAGACACTTACATTTAAGATGTTATTCAGTATTACATATTTTCTTACAGCAGATGAACCCTTCTTTCATGTTTGCAGACTGTCAAATGTAGTATAGAAATTTTAAAATGTAATAAAAAGTGAATATATTTTCCTTGACTGATGCTGTAGGTTTGGAGGGGTGGCAAGATGGTGGGAAAAAAACATAGTGAAAAATAAATATGCCTTTTATAGCCATTCTTTTTTATACTACCAGATATGTTTAGTCAATAGCATATATAAAGACATGACTTTCAGTTTTTAAAATATGAAACTGGGGTAATTTTCTAAAATCATAGCTCGTGGCTGCAAGAAATGCTGTCTGGAACAGCACCAAGTTAACTGGCATATTTACAGACTGGAATTATCTGAGGACACTTTGCTGCAAGGCGAGCTTTACATATCGTGGAAAATCACAGTTCGGTGCCTGTGATGGCTGGTTAAATATGATGAGGTAGGAAAACTGACAAAGGAAAATAAGGCTGCAGCCCCAATGCACTAAAAGCACTTAGAGGCAGTGTGCACTGCCAGTCCCCAGGGAAGGGAAGCACCAGGGTTCCCTTCCCCTTGGAGCCACCAACAGAGACAGGAGGGCAAGGGCAGGACATAGCCCAGGTGCAGCCTGAGCCCAGCTCCTGTGTGCTAAGATGATGAAGGTGATGAGGCACCCATGGGGAGCACTCCGATGCCCCGTGGACCTTGTCAGCATTGCCAGGGCACCAGGCCACCTGTAGGGAGAAGCTTGACTGAAATTGGCTGAGGCTCATTTTCCGCCTACTCCAGTTCTACCTGGGAATATATTGAAGTTATTTTAGACACCTCTCCAGCAGAGAGGGAGGATAACCTCTCCCTGCTGGATCATAGGAGGTAAGAGAGGGGCTCTGCTCCTCTCCCCTTTGTAGCTACCTGGGCAATGGAGGTGGTCGCTGAATGCCTGTGCCAGGACTGAGCCATCTGCCAAGGACCTGACTGAAAGTGGGGAGATCTCCTGGATCTGCGAGAGCATTCACTGCTGCTCTGCTAAGCAGATTGCATTTCAAATGAACTATATGCACAAGGAGATGACAGTTTGGGAAGTGTAAAATTGAAATATGAATGGTTTACATGCTCCCGTATATGTAGGGGGGAGGGAAACATGATAACGGAGCAGCTTAAATAGCAGGGTTCCCCTCTGCTCCTTTTCTTTCTAGTGCTTGTGGCAAATTACGGGCTTAGTACTCAGACTCCAGCACATATTTTACCACCTTGTTTCATAAGTCTGAATACAGCATTTAGTGGGAGGACAGCCTGTAATTATGCTGTAAGTTATCAAACAAACTGCAGATGTATAAATGTGAGGGTAGGCTTAACTACTTTGTTTTGAAAGGGAACTTTAATATTAAACAAATGTGTACTTATTGGAAACGGCAGTGCTGAAAGCTGGCATTGTGAGTCTGACTTAATAAACCTAATCTTTCCCTAAAGCTCTGTATATTAAGGAGAAGTAATAAGATATCTTGAGTAACTTAAATATTTTCTTTCTTCTTAGAAAAAGGACCCAACTCTGAAAAGTAATTAATTATTTGATATAAAGAAACGTGTGCACATGACCAGATTTTCAATGTACAGAAGTCATTGCTTGCAGAATAACCAGCATGTGCATGTACAATAGTTAATTAGATCATGAAACTCAGATGTTTATGTGCACTTAGAGAAAGGAAAATAATTCTTTTTTTTTTTTATGTCCATTTTGCAAATCCTCGGTGTTAGAATCAGGCTCTGACAAGCAGTTTTCAATATGAACTAATTTCCACCCAAAACTGAAACTGAACATCAGGCAAATATCTGATATTTCTCATGAACTGGAGTTTGTATTTTTTCACTTTTTATTGCCTTCTGTTTTCCCATGAAGAACTGGGCAAGGAAGAACTGTGGAAATATACTTTAAAAAGTAATATTTTTATAAATAATTCTAATCCATCTTGAAGAGCCGTGAAGCTCACTTTCTAGTCAACTTCTACATACACACATAACATCTGATGAGCACTGGACAATGATCACATTTTGTGAATTGATATGAACTATTCTAAAGCCTTCAAAGTTTGCTGGTTCTTCACCAGCAAATATGAATGGGATGTTGATAGAGGCACTGTATATGGGAAATGTGGTATAAGGATAAATGTTGTGTCAGTACCCTGTAAAGTAATTCAAGTGGATGTGAACAAATGGTTAGGCAAATCTGGTCTTTTCCAATTTCCCAAATAATGATAATAAAAAGTCCAAATATTTTAAATGTGTTTTATATAGAGATATATGCAATTATTGTCAGCAGGGACAAATAGGAGCCAGAATGAATTATTCTGAATTAGTATTTTGGCTCTGAATCACAGTTCATTATTGTTTGCATGAATTCATTTGTATGAATTAGGCTATGAGTATTTTAGGGGCAAGGAGGCAAAAGAAAGCAGTGAAGATGTAAAGCATCAGCATATCGTTCACAGTCCTGAAGAGCAGAACAAAGGAATGAGGCAGTAGAGGAGGGGAGCACAGAAGTGGGAGCCTTGTAGTTCATGTGGCTCTCAGTGGGGAAACTGTCTAGAGACTGAGGCTGGGGGAAGCAGATGGAAAGAGGGAGTTCATTCATAACTTGCACTTGAGATGTTTTTGATATTTGCTTTCTGCTGCAGTTTGACCTTTCCTCTGAATGTGTCAGCTCGCCTGCTGTGGAACCAACATCCAGAGCTTGCATGGTCCATAAGGCTACAGATATTTTGCAGTGTATCAGGCACTTACTACATTGTTTAACACATAAGGCATGCAAATTGTCATTACAGCCATCTGTAATTTTTTGCAAAGGTTAATGCCTGTAAAGGATTTTTTTTTTCTGACAAATCCTTACTACAGAAAATAATGGGACTACAATTTCTTGATGGAACATTTCCCTTGTAATAAAGGGGTGGAAATGAACAAGGATAAAGTGCTGTCATACTTTCTTCTTTTTGTAGCAGGTAATAGGTAAAAAGAGTCCAGTTAAGTAGAGCACTAGTGTATGACTGCATTCACTGTTTACAAAAGCAGAGGCTTAAGGTCTAGCCATAACAATTAATTTTAGGAAAGAACAGTCGCTGACACGCATTGTTCAACACTGGGACTGAAAAGCAGTTCTGTAAACTGCACTTACTTTCTCAAGAGACCAAGAAATTGCACTCAGGAGGTCAGATGACCTTTCTATTCATGCTGATTTCAGGAAAAGAGTGTTTTAATAGGCATACCCTATTACTTCACTGATTCAACCAAGTTTATACCACCTTCAGAGACTGCAGCTATTGGAGAAGGCATTAGATTTGCCAGTAACACCTGCATGATAGTCTGACAACCTCCTCAAAGACCTTTCAAAACTCCCCTTTCCAGTGAGGGGGAATGATGTCTCAGAGGACTTACTTGGAGGCATTGTGTAAAGGAGAGGAGAGAGCACCTGACACTGTGTTGTGTAAGGATAAAAGATCAGGTAATAGAAATAAAAGATTCATAGCAGAAATCTCAGTAGGCAAGATCTTATTTTAGGTAAGAAGTATTTAGGTGAGAGCCAAGTGTATACTGTGTGTCTTTTAGGTAGGTTCCAGGCTCAGATTACAGGGAGGAGGGATTCCTGAATTCCTGAAGGATTGGGAGGGAATAACCTTTACATTCATGTTAATGATCCCAGTTGGATGGCTTTTGATACAATAAAAGAAATTCAAAGTATTTTCACTTGAAAGGCTGTATCGCCTTGATCTTGATTATGCTTATTCCCATAGGTCCTCTGTAAGTTAGTAATAAAGTTACTACAGTTACCTACAGGCTATATATCACACATAGGGATGTGGTCCCGATTCTACTGATGCTTTGAGTGATCAGAAGTCATTTGATCAAGAGACACAGCTGGTAAGACCTAAGCATACCCCAAATTCAAGATAGCAATCCAAAGGAAAGTCTTAGCTAAATAATGCTATGAGGGATTTGAGATGATTTTAGAGTGTTTAACAGTTATGACTATACAGGTGATGGATGCCAACTTTAAAAAGTTCTGCATTGTACAGATCTTAGATCTTAGTTCTGTAACTTAGATATGAGATCTCCTCTTCAGTAAGTCTCTGTAATTGTCCAAAAGATTAGACTCCTGCAAAAGAGTAGGTGTGTAGGGTCTGCTGCATGTGAAAGTGTGCTTGAAAAGTGACACAGCTTTCTAAATGTGTCACTGCTGAAAAAGATCTGCTGTGTATTAATAATCATGTTTTGACAGAAGGTAGAGACCTCAGCCCTAGAAAACTTTGTGTTAAAGGCTGTTCATGAACACAAAACTAGCCAATTTTTGTTCCGCATTATCTTATGATCAAAATGTCTGCCCTTGTTTAGTGGAAAAAAATCTTTGTTTAAAGAGAGAATATAAAATCAAATATATGACAAATTTTCACAATAGATAACATTCTAGTTACTTCACTTGTTAGCACATGGAAAATGAAAATAACCTTTGAAATATCTTTTCACTTATTTTTGAGGAAAAAGTTAAAAGTACTACTTTACACTGCTTTTCACTAATAGCATGCATGTATTGTGTTTTTATCTTTTTATTTATGTAGATTTGTGAAATGAGGGGCAGGATTAGGGAAGCTAGGAATTAGCTTTTAATCCAGAGCACAAATCAGAGCTTGAAATATATTTGGAACCTGAATCCATCAGTGAAAATCTAATTGGATCAGAATGTCTCTAAGTGCACAAGGCTGGCAACAGATGTCCTTCTAACATATATTTCTAGCTATGTAGATACCAGACACAGAAAAGATCATTTACAATCCCTGAATCCCCTAGAGGAAACAACTAAATTGCACTGATATCTGTAAACTTTCTCTCACTAATCACAGAGATATTTCCCATATGGCCAACTTTCAGTAAGAAACTTTCAGTAGTAAAATTTGTCCTCATATGGCTTCATCCTGCATCAGAAGTAGTCTAACAACTTGCATATGCAATCACTGTCAGCAGTAGAGAAAATGGACATATCAAATGTGTCCTTCAGAGACTGAGAGAAAAGGAAGAAGAGAGAAGACTGACTGACTGAGTACTTTTGCAGAGCTATTTCTACGGTAGTATTAAGAGGTACTATTTATTCTTGCTGTGGCAGGTAAGAGGAGTAAGTGGGAAAGTTCAATGCTGCCTGTGCTTTGTAGCATCCACCTGAATCTTGTTCTGAAAAGGACAAGGAGATGTGATGGTGCAGAAGTATTAAATAGAAACTCTGCCTTTATGGGCAGGGAGAAGGTCCAATTCCATTCAGAGGTCCAGAGGGCACAGTAACTACTGTATTGGAAACTACCAGTGATGCACAAAATAGGCATTTTTTAAAGTAAAAAATATATGGGGAAAAGAAAAAGATGTCAGTCACTGTGATGACTCGGCAGCTGCCCAGCAAACAGTGACTGGAAATGTGTGCATCAGCATTTGAGAGAAGTTTGTGAAACAAAGTTTTATTGATTCTTCAGAAAAAATCATCTTGCCAAAATGTTTTCCTTGTGCAATTGCACTGAGTTCATAATTTGTTATCAGAACCAAAAAATACGTATTTTTAGCCTCAATCTCCTAAAAGTGAATGTTGAAGGCTTTGAAAATCATCACCATCTGATATAATCATGCTCCTGTTATAAACTGGACCCAAGAAACAGCTTTATAGTATGTACATATTTTTTTCTTCTCAAACAAATTATATCCATTAAGACAGATTACCTGCTTTACAGTTCTCATTTTAAATTAATTTTACTTAAAATATTATTGCAATTCATAGGAATTTTGGTCTAGATTCTACCTCTCTGAAATTACTGGAGATTTTGCTATCACTTTATTTCCTTCAGGTGCCAGAGGTGTTTAGTTTCTAGTTCAAAGCAATTACACCATCTGCATGTACAGAATCTGAAAGGAATTTCTTATATTTTTGTGAAAGTGCACTGAAATGAACCTTTTTTTATATATATTTTTTTGGATTATGCAATATGAAGTTGTAAATTACAAAGCTTTCTTGGTTCATGGGAATTCAGGTAAAGATCAAAGTAAGAAATTTGTAGAGGCTGTAAATGTTACATGATTGACTGACGTATTTCTTTTTGTGTACAGTTGATATTCTTTCTTCTCCAAGATTTCATTAGGACATAGAGTGTGTGAGCAGTAGTTTCATAAACCCAGAATGAAGATCTTTTATTTTTAAAATATGTCTTCTGGAATGATAGCCATACTTATCTCTATTTTTTGATATCCTAGAGAAATCAATTAAAAAAAACACTTTACAATTTGAAAAAAAAAAAAAAGATCTTTCTGTGAATTTGATACTGGTTGTGGACCTGCTACTTTTGACTGATTAAACAATTGACTGTTTTTGAAATTGTCATTCCACACACATTTGCCAGTGCAGCTCTGCTTCATGAGAACTTGCAGTAGGCAAATACAAAAAGCTAGGGGCAAAATGATTTCAAAATATCAGAAGAAAATGAATAATTTTATACATGTATCTGCATTTATCCAAATTGCTCTGGGAAACGCAGGCCAAATTCTTAAATTTCAAAATTTCAGACATCTGGAGACTGCCTTTGCAAAACTGGGGCAGGATACATTGTACGGAGCTTTCCCTTAAAGAGCAGAGCTGAAGGATTTGAATGTGAAGCAGGGAAAATTGTGTATCATGCACAACAGATCTTCCTGTGTTTGTGCATAGTTAGTCTTACTGTACATGTCCTGAGTTTTGAATTTTCAATGTGTATAGGAAGACTGTGGAATATAAAGGACTTGACCAAATACTAATCCCATATATAGTTTTATTTTTTCTCGATCAGTTTTTAGATGATTTGAGAAACCGTCAATGAAATTTGCTTTCCTGACTTCCCTGGTTCTTTTGCAATTTCCACCTTGTATGCAACATACTGCATATCAACCTGTGTTTAAATTCAGTTCTGAAGGATGATCTAAAACCATGTAGACTCCATATGATCCTCTGCACCAATCTTGAAGTTACCTTCACCTTGTCATTGCAGGCAAGCTGTCTTTTAAAAGTACCTCATAAAAACAAACACATTTGATCTCTTCAACTATTTTTAGTTTGTGTCAATCTTCTGTAGCCTTGGGCAATGTAGGCAAAATGCCAGTCTTGGCAATCTTTTCAGACACTCTAATATGCCAAGTTCTGGCAGCAGCACATTTTTATCAGAATTGTTTTCCAGCCTTAGTAAACTGTTTCAAATGCTGGTCTGCCCGTTATGGATATGACATCCATAGAGACTGCAATGATTGCAATCAAAAAGTAGCAGAGAGAATAGAAAGAGTTAGTGTCAGTTCTGATTCTCACTATTCCTTTTATCATGACAGTAAATTAATACAGCTCAGCTGCTCTGGTAAGTCTTTTCCATAAGAGCAAAATGATAGAAAGCCAGTACTTAACACTTCCAGCAAAATATTCTAGAGTGTTACAAGTATAGTAGAAGTGTAACATGAAATGCAAAAGGTATGTCTGTGCAGTGTCATGATAAGAATGTACATGCACAGAAGAGTCAAGGAATTCAAAGTGATGATTCTCACAGGAATTCTGACTTAGTTCTCTTTTACTTGCAGAGGATTTTCTAACATTTCCTTTGGCAGCTATTTGAAAGCTTGTATGAAATGTGGATGTTGTGTTTGTCATGGGAATCATAACTTTGAATTGCTTGATATTTTGAGTGTGAATTTCTTAACCTAATGTCACAAAAAATATTCTTTTAAAGATTGATTTCCTTCCTTTAAAAAGGTAAGCATGAAAAAAGTAAATGTGCAAACTCTGATGTGTTGTAGGAATTTTGAAAGAAAATTGAGTGGTCTTAGAGTGTTTTAAATGACACCTTCACTGTGTAATCTTCACTGTGTAATCCATAACTACAACGGTGCTTGCTGGAATGTACACTGTTAAGGCATGGTCAGAAGTGCTGAACACATACAGAAATGTTTTTGATCAGGAGCTACATATGTTTTAGCACCTCCCCGAATCCTAGATGTTTAGTACCTGGCTTCACCAAACTGACTCAGTACCTGAAGCCTTGACTTTCTTGTGTCAAAGCACATTTTAGTTCCATTGCCTTGGAGCAATAAATCAGGATTTCTATGAATATAATGCTCCATACAGACCAAGCCACAGAGCAAGATGTGGCCGTCAGTGACTTCTGTTACGGAACGTGTTGCTTTGCTGTGTTAATACACTTTTTTCCAATCCTATACTTCTACATTCAGTCAAACTTCAATCTTTCCCTTTGACTATGCAGATACAGCATCCCAAGCTTGCCAAAAAACTGCTGCTGAATGCAGCAGGGTGCAAGAAAAAATGACAAGAACATTTTCTTTAAAACACAAAAGGCTGTTTTTCATGAAAAATTACCTTATTTTATCACAAAAGGTGGTAAACTCTGAATTGACAACAAAAAAAAAAAAAAAAAGAAAAAAGAAGAAAACCCAGAAAACAGTTCAGATGTTACATTTGCTCCAGAAAAGCAAAAAAAAAGAGTATTCAAAATAGGATTTGACGCAAGGTTGTCTCCATGCTTCTATTTGCTCTTCAATTTGCTATAGAAACATAATGTTTTCAATGTTTTC
>JAVCKT010016814.1:0-18705 GCA_032273925.1 Rhynchotus rufescens
GGGGTTAGGCTAAAGGGAACTCAGTCTCTTCATAAATGAAAAGCTGGCAAGCTCACTTGGAGTATCAGAGACATGTCACCAAACACTGAATTTTTCTAATTTAAGGGTTGAAACTCCACAATGACTTTAATCCAGCACTCTGGGTGCAGCAGAATGTGCTGTTTCAACAATCTCTACCTTAACTAGGTATTCTTTGCTCTTCCCTTCTGTCATTGCTAGATTTTATTTGACTGTTCAGTGTCCAGGAGACTGAGATGGCTGAAATTCAACTAAAAGAAAACAAACATTTAAAAATGCACTGGAAAAAAAAAATAAATAAAAAAAAAAATAAAAAGAGTAGTTCTCTGCCAGCTCAATTCCCCATCCACTTTCATCACATGGTTATGTGAAAATGAGCTTCAGCACATGGGTGTGCTTGGGATTATACAGCCAAGGGAGAGAAAGAAAGGATGAGATGTTTATTTTCCCCAACAGCCGAGACTGATGTTTCATTAACATAAAACTACACCTTAAAGCAGAGTTTCCCTGTGGAAGCCCTTTTTTCTTTACAGACTGATAGAAAAAACCTGCATAGACCCTTTCAGCTTTGACAGTTAAATTTTCAGTCTCTGAAATTAGGTGAGATTGATCCTACCAGTGATGGTTTCCAGGGTGCAGAAGCACTGGGGCAATGCAAAGGCACTGCGACAGATGATATGTAACCCAGAAACCTAAACCAACTGATCTCATTCATTTGTTGTGCAGTTCTGAGTGTTTGGGCAAGCCCCTGCTAGCACCAGCATGTTTCCTCCTAAATTTAAAACAACCATCAAAATTGCTACAGGTCCAGTTAGAAGTGTCAGAGGGTTAGGAATACAATGTGTCCCTATTCAAGTCCAGGGAAAAGCTGTTGTGAAAGGACAGGCATTATTAGCGTGGCAGGAAACCAAACTGAAAGAGATGAATTATTTTTTTAAAATGACTTTTCTTCTCTCCCGAGTCTTCCCCTTCTCACTGGACTTTATGTAAGGATCTGACTCACACTGAACCAGAGGCAAAGCTCATCCTGCTCAAAGACCTGCCTGCTAAGCACATGGGAAAGAAGAGACAGCACCAGAATAGCAATGCCAGTGCTATAAAGGCTTTCAGCTTCTCTTCCTTCTAAAGCAAATGCAGGTCTGCTGTCTGAAACCACCAGAAAAACACAAAAGCATTTTAAGGGTCTTGAGTGAATCAGGAAAGCCTGAGAACTTCAATATCAGCAAGGAAGGCTCCTAAGAGATTAAGTAGTTATTCATAGTCCAGAGAGGCAACTCCCTCTCCCATCCTTCAAATTAAAGGTAGAAGTTAGGCTAGCATTGGAATATAACTAGTAACAGGCATTGCAGCCTGTGTTAAGTAACACAGAGAATTCAGTCTGCCACAAAGCAGAGAAAATCTGATTCAGAGTCATCTGAGTCACGCACTAGGATGGCAGAGGCAAGGGAGGTAGAGATAAATCAAAAGATGTGCCCCAAACTCAGACTAGGACTGAACATTTTTTTTTTTTTCAAGAAAATACTCTCTCTCTCTCGATGATCCAAGCATTAGTGGTTCTGCCACTGCTTCAGCAGGTGCTCTGTTATCCATGAAAGCTTAGTGTCTCAATGATCACCTAAAATGTGAGAGTCTGATGCTGAGGACAAATGCTTTGGCCTGCTGGCTTCAGGCTTTCCAAGATGTACATGAGGTCCTCTCAGGCCCTGCAATAAGCACTGCTCTATTTTGTAGACCATCTAGTTAGTAATAAGCATTTCAAAAAGAAAATAGAAAAGAGGGGAGGAGGAATAAAATTTAGTTTTCTGTTTTCCTTGAAAATGGACATTTGTACAGTAATAGTCAGGGGAAAAGGCACTGGAAGAGAATGAGGGAGCTCAGAATAGGAGCCTGTGCCCCAAAACAGGCACTGTTAATCTCAGGATTTCCAATTTAATGTTGATTAAGAGATGCCTGATTTATAAAAATTCTTATAAGTAAAAACGTTCAAGGCTGAGGCATCATCTTTCTTAGTAACTGGGGATTATCTAAGGCTAAGGACTCACAGGACAGCTTGAGGAAATGCAGAGTAGATGTAGTCAGGTCTAGCTAGTTCCTTTGAGTCTAATGAGCTGGCTCCATCCTAGCAGATGGCATTGCAGCAAAAGCATGCTAAAGAAGATGCTGATTCAAGGAAGAAAGAGTGCAATGGATGGTGAAAATGGATCTTTAATGGGGAATGTGTGAAGCTTAACCTCAAACTTGGAAATGAGGGAAGAGACGATTAGATAGAGAAGAGTATGAGGGACACCAGGTTGAACGCTTCGCTCGCTCTTTTAGGAGCAAACAGGAGGGGAAATGGTGATTTTTTTTCCCCACCTCATTAAAAATTAGTTAAGTACATGGTCCTTACTAGGGACAGCTGGTGTATTCTTGTCACACTCACTTTATCCACACTCTGAGAAATCAAGGAAGAAACCAGACCTGAGACCTCTCGCACTGCAGCATCATTTGTATCCTGGGAACAGTGCAGGAGGAAAATGCAAGCTGGAGGAAAAAAGAGGTGAGGGTTTGTCAGAGCGTAATTTACTTTCACGAGGCATCAAACAGAGGAGGCTGATGTTTTTCTGTAAGATCAAACAAGGCTGCTAGCTTAAAATGGGACAAACTCTTTAATCTCTTTCTAAAGCCTATACAGAATGAAGATGCAGCCAGGGCACAGGCAGAATCCAAGCTTAGAAATAGAACTGCAGCCCATCAGGAGGGGCTGCAAACAGTCAGGTCTCCTATAAGCCCACAAGACTGCCTCAGTCTGAAGGAAATCAGGAGAGCTGACTCCCCAAAGGCAAACATAATTTATTACCCAGATACCTTCTCCTTATATTCCTTGATCTAACGTTTTTTCAATGAAAACTGCATCCAGTGCAATCACATAGGCACAGGAAACCGGTTTCAAACTAACTATTGCTCTTACTGCCTAGCTATAAAGAAACGAAACTATTCCACTTTTCCATCTTTCCTACAAGTGTCCAATCCAAAAGCACAAGAAGTCCATGGGAAAGGTTTCCATGAACTTCAGCAAAAGCTGGGGTTTAATAGTCACAAAAACCAGAATACATCAATCATTTATGAACCATTTTCTTATGAAAGATAAAGAAACTGCAAATTCCTGAGTATAGATTAGAACTGCCCACCAGCCATACAAGGCTGACAACTATAAAACTAAAGCAAGTCCTCAGCTAAAGCTGAGATTGTTGTCTTGGGGTAAATAAGCTCTCTGTTGTCTTTAGCTATTACAGCTTTAAAAATTGTGGCTACTTTTTCCTTTCTTTCTTCCATAAACAAGAAAACTTTTGCTCTGTAATAGGCTTTCCAACAAGTAATGAGATCAAGGTAAAATGAAAGTTAAATATTGTTCTATTTCTCTGACAGCTTTATTTGAATGTTCCCAGTGTTATGAATGTGAAAATACCTTGGAGTAAAATAATGGCAGCTTATTTGAGATCAACAGACTTTTTTCTCCCCTTGCTTGACACACTTGGAAGGGGATTGAGCAAAAGCAAAGGAGAGCATAAAGACCAGATCCTGGTAACTGCTGACCTAAGAGACAAGTACAGCTGATGAAAAGGTCTCCAAAAATTATGCCTAAGAGGGCAGAAAACATCTGTATCCTTTAAAATCTCTGACCTGTGAGTGGAGGTGGAAAAAAGAACAAAGAAACAGAAAAACAAAATCCATTTATACCTAAGAAGGAGATAGGAGATACATGCAAGGTAGTCTCTGCCTGATTAGGAAGAGAGAAATGAATTGTTGCCTCCATCCCTGCAGTTGAGCAGGTTGGCAGCATCACCTGGAAGGAACTTTTCCTCCTCTCCCTAGTTCAAGTTGTCCCAGAATTGACTCAGAGGTGGGAGATGGGGCAAGCACGAGCAAAGTGGCTTGTAAAGGTTTTAGCCAGCAATAGCAATTGCACATGAGAGGGGACCTGGCATCACTGCGCTCGGGGCAGCAGCTCCAGAAATCCCATTGGAGAGGCCAGCACAAACACAGGCATTGCCACCTGGCCATGGAAAGAGGCTGCAAAGCAGGAATTGCCCCAAGGAAGGAGGGATTCTTGCTTTAAACTGCTCCACAGCTTGCGAGCAGAGGCTGCTTGCTGCCTTCTGCACAGCCCTGTGCCTGCCTGCTCCCTGCAGCGCTGCTCTCTGCTTCTGCAATGGCCCGAGGAATCCAAAATAAAGTCCCCACAACGGCGAAATCCTGCAGCTGTATAACTGTATTTTTTTGCAAAGCTGCTTAGGAGTGGAAGTCAAAAAAGAAATAGAGAGAGGTAAAAAACAGCTCTAGCTGGCTGCAACTTTCAAGTACTGTAAATATATACGAGTGCCCGAAAGTGGTCAGCTCTGCAAAACGGAGATATTTTTCTTCCAAGAGGCAATTCTGTGTTTGTGCCTGGAGATCTGGATGTTCCATAAAACTCCCCAATTTAACTGCATGCAAGGAAATACTTTGGAGCTTGCAGAGGGCTGGCTGTATGTAGATACACAGCAAGGCAAAATAAGCCAAGGCAGAGCCTGGTTCACTGTCAGGGGTTCATGATGTGTCCAGAGGATTCACTAACATGTTCTGTCACTTGGGTAAAAAGACACCGGAGACAATTAGCTCCTATTTTAGCATGTTGTATTGTACTTCATTTCGTACTTAGTTTTTTCCCCTAGCAAGCCTTTACGGGAGCTGCTCAGCTGCCTCTCTCCTTCCAGGGCAAGGGAGGAGAGCTTTTGAGGGGAAGTTGTGGTTTTATCTGGGATTATTTACATTTGCAATGTAGGAGCCCTGCTAGGAGATTTGGGCTTGTGAAACCAGGTGATGGCCCTTTCACCAAAGGATTTGCCCTCGGCATGAGAGCAGTGACTGCAGAGGAATGCAAACCCACAGGAGGATGTTTGTCCATGAAGCATTCGAGCATCAGGCTATTAAGTGTTATATAGTTACGTATCGCTCTTTGTCAGGAACTTATCTGATCTTCAGAAAACCAGAGCTGAGAGTAACTGGGTATTAACCGTGTTGCTTTTGATGCAAGTCTTTTAATCCTAAAAGGGCACAGGAATGCTTTTCCAGCAACATGAAAACCTTCAGGCTTGTCACAACTGGAGCTCACTGCTCTTACTGCAGCACTCACTGCAGAGACAATATAATGTGCAAGAAGTTAAAAATGCAATAAGAAAGTTGGTTTTACTTCTGCAGAGTTTGGAGATGGAACTAAACAAATTCAGGGGATGTTTAGTTGTACCAAGGGTTATTTATGAAGGCTATGAATGAATGAAATATTCCCTTCATTAATCCTTTCTGAGAATACAAGGCTTTCCTTACGTCTTTTAAAACTTATAATACAAAAGAGAGACCATAGAAAAATATACAGACAAGCATAAATATGTTTTTTTCCCTAGATACATCCATGCAGCAACAGTATCTCTAAATTTATATCATAGCTCTACTGCCATCAAGTGATAGAATGATAGTTAGCGAAGATATCCCAAAAAAAGAAAGGATAAAAAGAGTCCATGTAGTGTAAGTTACAGAAAATCCAGAGCTCTTGTGCTGAACAGAGACATATTTAATATTCTTCCTGCCTCCTCCCCATGAATAGTAACTATAGTTACTCCTGGCAAGCAGAAAAACTCCTCATGAACTCACAACCAGCAAAGGCGAGAAGCCTCCTTGCAGTACACGGCAAGACTTAATTACTGCTTGTTGGCAACACAGATGAAGAACGCTCCCATGCATGACCTTCCTTCCCTCCCACTTTGCATCGCACGCAACCCACAGCAGGACCCAGCTCCTCATTTAGCAGCAAAGCTGTGAGAGCTTGGGAATCAGCTCTCAGCCACCTCGCATCTTCTGAGCACGTTACTCCGGAATGAGCTACTTCAGCAGAAGGGGGAAGAAAAGCTGATGAAGAGGTTGATGTCTCCATTCAAAGCCCTTTCAGGACAGGACACTTCCTCCACAAAGAACACAGCGTGGTGACAGCCTGTGATACGTGCTAGGATCTGTGTCAGGACATGTTCTGGTGGGGAACCTGCTGAGTCCAGCGCTGTCCTGAAGAGAGGTGACTGCAAGGACTAACATCTTTTGGGGACCAGTTTCACACGGATGGAGTCCCTGCTGCAGGTTGTTCCATGCTTGGCACTTTTCCATCCCTCTCTGCCCTCTGGAACCCTGAGACACAACAGCTGTCCCCAAAGCTACCTGACATGGGACCCCACGGGTAACTTGACTCTCTGGTTTTAACTGACAGCTCTGTTATAGTGACCCTGTAGGATCGAAACTTGGAAATCTGTGGTCTGCAGCAAAGGAGACAGCAACCAGCACTGACTGTGCTGGCTCCAGGGAAGCTGCCAGAGGAGTTGGGTCCAAAGAGCTGCTCAGGATCAACACCTGTGACCCCAGCACTTGTTAGGGGGGAGCTACACAAGACTCATCTTCTCTGCACGCGCAGTCGAAAGCCAGGTCAAAGAGATGAGGTGAAAATTAACAGTGCCACAAAGCTCAGATTCAAAATTTGGTTCCTAAATTTCAGACACCGCATGGCCTTATGGACTTTAAGACCTGATGAATCAGTTCTTTCATTACACAGATGAAGAATTTCGGACTGGAGACAGGATTCCCTGTAGAAGAGGAAGTTTCTTCAGCCAACCAGGAGGAAATTATGAGGAGAAAGGAGCAGCTCTTTCAAGGGCAATTAGGCACTTAATGCAGGAAGAGGAGCATCAGGGAGCCCTACCTAAAGCTGGGATCATCCCTTCAGGCAAAAGGACGTGGAAATGGTTGGATCTCTCTATTCCACCTGGCAGGCTGGAGAGCGGCATTTCGTGAGCACATCCCACACGGATGCCTTGCTACCAAGGCAATGAGACACTAACCCATAGTTCCTCTCCTCCTTCTTGGTTTTTAATCAAAACAATTGCAGTTTGCACTAAATCCTTAATTACAAAACTGGCATTGCCATTTTCACTTGAGTGTTATGAAGAGAATTAGGTTAAATATTGTGATGTCTACTACCCTAGAGGAAGACTTCCCAGATCCTTTGGCAAATGCCTTTTCCTTGTGTAAATGTTTTGTATGTCTGGCACCTGAGAATTTGGTTCATCCTAGCTCAGAGCTGGCACTCAGACATATTAGGGACCTGCAGTAACCGGCCCAACTTTAGCACCACAAAATGCTCAGGATTATGTTCTGTGCTTGTAAGGCACCATGAAAGAACAGTCTGAGCAGTGAGCCAGACTGTTCACCAGAAATAAATCAGAAAAAAAGCTCTAATGGTCTGGAATCCCTTGGGTGATCAGTGGCAAAAATAATATTTCCCATCCAGCAGAATTCCCCTCCAACAAAGCAAAGATTCCTGAAGCCAAAGCAGATCTGATGAGACCTGACTAACCTCTTTTGGAGACATAAAGAAGGGATGAAAAAAAGTCCTAATAACACAGAAAAGCTAATGATGGACTCAGGATATTTGTGCCAATTGCCTTGAATTTTGCTTGGAACACAACATCATCCGAAGAGACATTTATGGACTAAGGCAGCTGAATTTCAGGTCTGCCTGTCATGTCTCGATCAAAATAGATGGAGAAGGGAAGTAATGTGAACAAAGGATAAAAAAGAAGGATGGTGACAGCACAAAGCAGGAAACAAGACAGTCATTTCACACTTTTTTTTTCTTTTTTTTTCTTTTGTGAGCTCCTGTCACAAAGCAATGGGGTACTTCATGGACTCAGACCAGATGTCTGAGCTGCAAGGGGCAAGATGTATTCAAAGATTTAGACGTTTATTTTATTTTTGTGTATACATGTAAGCACACACAGTATCTATGAATATACAAAAATCTGCCAGCTTGTACATGTGCATAAATAAAAATCAAAGAAAGGTCTCCAGGAGGAAAAATATGAATAAATATCTTATTTTTAGATAATTTTCTTTTAACAGGCAATGACTCCTAAGAGGCCATTTCCATGCTAGCATTGCAGCCTTTTCTTTGGAGTGCAGCAAGTTCCACAGGAGAATAAAAGTTCAATTACGAGGCTGCTTGCGTGTGACTGATAATGGCTTTGACATTTGCAGTCTCCTGACAACAACACCCAAGCGAGAGGAGGGGGAAAGGAAATCAAAGCACAAGTTCTTTGCAGAGGACTGAAAACACCCTGCAGTGAGGGGATTTAAGTGCCCAAGGTTTTGTGCTCGTGATGGCAGAGAGAGCCCTACCCAGCACACAATATTTTGTCAAGGAGCAAAGCCAAGGAGCTGTGTTGTTCTAACTGGATAAAATCAGCAGCTTTGAGGGACCTTGTGTGGAAGGTGGCTCCCGTCACTTAAAGCAGCATCCAGGTGATTTGAGGAAGATCCAGGAGGTAAATGCTCCACAGACCAGACTGATGCTCCCAGCTAAGGCACACAGTGAATAAAAGCTTTCTCACCCAAAGCTCTTGATGGAGGCATCCAGGAGAAAAATGAAAACGTCATTTTCTCTCTTCCATGAGGTTACAGTTGCATTTTCAGACCCGAGTAAGACTAAGGAGAGTTCAGTGTCACTGACTGCTTGGGATGAAAGCAGCGCTGTCTCTCTGGATCTGGCTGCCCTCTCTCCTCTGCAAATGTCTTGAGGGAAAATGTGTATATTTGCCAGAAAAACTCCGAGAATCAGTCACCAGCCTCTTAGAAAAATTGAACTTTTAGTGACTCCTCTGTACATCTTTACAAATGGTTCACATGAAGCACACTGCTATTTGCACTAACAACTTTAGGGAGAGGAGAGAAAAGAAAGCTTAGCTTCAAAATTCAGCTTAATGAATCAGAAGCAATCAAAACGAGAGCTCCTTCCCTATTCAGCCTCCTAAGCTAACATGGAATAAATACTCCCTCTGAAAGCCCCTGAGGTAGCCACAGGCCAGTAATACGTGGGGAGCTGTGTGGGAAGATCAATTACATGACCTGTGAAAGCACAGCTAGCCATCCCAAGGCATCGTGTCACTGGTCTAACTAGCAAGACATGTCTGCTGTAATAAAACCAAGACCAAGTCACTCCAGAGTTAGGTTCAAGCACATGTACTATGACATGTGCTATTCCCTGGGGATGTCTCACCTTATTTCACAATATTTAGAGGTTCTGCATTAGTTTATTTATATATCCCTCTCCACCCCTCAGGCCATGAGCTCCTCATGGCACCTCTGGAGATCCTCTAGCTCAATCCCCTTGATCAAGCAGGGCCACACGGAGCAGTGCCCAGGGCTGCCCAAGCTCGTGTCCTGAGCTTGCCTAGGAGGACATTACAGGAGACAGTGTCAAAATCCTTAAGCATACTTCTGCTCACAAGAGTCCTGCAGGGTGGAAAAACTCACCCCTTTTCACAACGGGGAGCTGAAGCAGAGAAGAAACCTAAAAGACTTGCCATAGTAAAGAGGAGACTCTATTAGCTGTCTCCCAGGCCATATGTTGGCAGGGGACTGTGCTCACGTTGCAGTTTATGCATGCAGGCAGCAGGGTTTATATCGCCTTTGAAAGTTTATGTGAGTGCCTGGCTCCTAATGTGATGTTTCCCTTGAGTGTGATGTGGGTAAAAGCGAGGAGAGAAGACCTGCTGCTCGAATGTGTTGCAGAATTTCGCCTTTAGCTCAAGAGCTGGAGGCTGGGTTTTTCGAAGCTGAAGAACCAGGCGTTTGGTCTCAGATCCCCCGAATAGCATTCAGGATTATTTTGCTGTGTATAGCTCATTAATTCATTACTCCAGGCCTGTATGGAGGGTACTTTTCTATGTCTGCCTTTCATATAACATCTTGCAACTTGACAGAATAAATTTTGATAAAGTACACCCATCCACTTGGCAGTGTTTTTCAGTTGGATTCTGCATCATCAAAACTTGATTGTGTGTGTATGAACATGCACGACCTGCATGAACCTACATGCATGTATCAGTCCCCCACACCACTGTGCTTTGCTGCTTGCTCTTAAGCCATTGAATGCAATTACTCAAATTACTAACAAATTACAATTGCTTATTTTCTTAGAGAAAGGAGGGTTTGAACATGATCCCAGCTCATTCAGATGACAGAGCTGTGCTGCTCTGACCTCTCATGCTTGTTCCCAGTCTCTGTGTCATTATAAGGTGGTATGGAAGACCCTTGAGGATCTAGACAGACTGAAGATGGGAGTCCTTGTACACACTCTGTGCCACGTGCTGTAGGTGACCCTGCATGTACACGGGAGTTAGACTAGATGACCTCCAGATGTTCCTTCCAACCTTAAACATTCTACGATTCTATGATTCTGTGATAAGCATGGTATACCTCTGCTGTCATTAAAATGGTTTATTCAAGGGTACTGAGGAAAACATCTGCTGGGATGAAGTGTTCTCCTGTGCCGTTATGAAGAGAACCTATGCTTCCAAAAGGCTACTAAAAAGGAATCCCCACTTTCCCAAGAAAAGTGACAGATGTGCATTTCAGAACCTTTTAAATTCCTCTAGAGACTGGAACAAATGTGCTGATTTACTATCCCATGTACCTATCCAGATGTTTATCTTATATAATGTAATAGCATAAAGACAACACAAGATGAGAGGAGTTTAGCTTACTAAAAAAATGAAATATCATGGAGAGCATAAAAGAGGACTTTAGACAGCTGCAGGAAAACCACAGGCAGTTTCAAAATGCTTGAAACAAATATCTGGATTTTCCAGAAAAAAAAAAAATGTAAAGAAAAGGAGACAAACAGTAGTCAGGACTTTGCCTCCAGAAGTGCTCAGCACAGTATGTTGCTGAAGAAAGGAGAAAAAATGAAACTCATGCACAATGCCTTTGGCTATGCTGAAATGCCATACTTGAAAGGAAAGGTATGCAGGTGAGTACAGATTCTGCCTTGAGAGACAGCAATAGACAAAGTTGGAAATAAGTTTCAGGCTGTATTTGCTAAGGTGGAAGGGGAGAGTGAAAGACGGATGCAGGAGCCTTCAGCTCCTTGTTGTTTTCTCCAGGTCCCTCTTCTGTGAGCACCACAGCAGGCTGAGATGTTGGGAAGGTGGTGGCCCTTCCAGATTTCAGATGAAGCAGTTCACCAAAATACTACTGATTCCTATTGCATCATAATTGCCTGAAGAAAAATATCCACCAGGCTCCATCACAAACTAATGCAACCATGAACCCAAAACTTGCTGTGGAGCTATGTTTAGGTTCCAAGCATGTAGACCCCCAAATTACTACTTTTTGTCTAGACTCAGCTTTAGGACCCCTAGAATACACTTTTTTTTTGAACCACAGCTCTAGAAAGCTGGATTTTCCCCCTTCAAGCCCCATGTCCACTCCCCAGAAAGCCAGCTTGAGCAAGTCTATAGCGCGTGCCTTTGAGGAACTCCAGTGTACCATCAGTCACACTCTATTTTTGTGTAGAGATAGCTCACAGACAAATCTCAGACAATCCAACAAAACAGAATATTTGGCACCTTGAGTAAAGCACCACTGTAATTTATGTAAGTGAGGCTGGAAAGATGTTGCCTTCTCCTATTGTTCCAGGGAAACAGATCCTAAGCCAGACAAAATCCTGATCTAGAAATGAGGAATGGAGGGCAAAAGAGAAAAAGAGAGCACATGGCCATGCAGTCGCTGCTCTGTAATGTGACCCAGAATACAACTGCTGCACCAGAAAGAGATAACAGGGGCTGTAATCACCTTATTTGTCTCCCTTCATACAAACCTCTTTTTGCAACCTGCCAAATCAAACATTTATTAGAATAAAAACTGCCTGGGCAGGTTTTTACAAAACCAGTTAGTGATTTTCTGCAGGCTTCTGTTGGGTTCACAAACACACAACAGGATTCTCAAGGAAAAAGAAAGACAAAACACAAATGGAAAATTCAGAAGCGGGAAACTTGAAAGCCACTATTGCAGTAAACCTCTGTACACCACAAAAAAGTCTTCTTACAGAAAACCTCATGGAATAATTTTTAAAAAGGCAAAATCTGTTTATGAATAAATAAAGAAAATTCAGGATAAATTCCTGAAAAAAAACCCACACGGTTGCTTATTAAAGGCTGCATTTATCCAGCCTTTTAAAATGTGGCTACAGCTCCATTCATATTAAATGACCTCTTGCAGTTAGCATTCTTCAAATCCTTCAGATCACTTTCAACAATTTCTAATATTAACCATTTGAGACATTTCCACTTCCTTGTTATGCTTCTTGGCAGTTTTGAGAAATCATTTTCATCCTTCCCTCTTCATTTCCTCAGGAATCATTTCACAGCAAAGAAAAAAGCTAAAAGAGAGTAAAAATCCTATAAGTTAGTATATCCTGTAAGTTAGTATCTTTTAAAACATACTCTTAAAACTGCAGTAACATCACTCTGGGGTATTTCTTGGATAATTAATGACCACTTAAAGACCACTTGCCTTATTACCCTGCAGTCTTGCTTCAGGCCATCAACTCTCACAGCCAACCCATAATCTCTAGGAAAAGCTCTGGGCCTTAGCATTTTAATATACATTTAAAAAAATAGTATAGCACTACCTGCAGACTCCGGTTGGACAGTGGCCTCTTGCTGGATCTTCTCCCCATCCCTCTCCATCTGGTGGACCCCCAACCAGACATGGTTACCTGAGAGCAGCCTCAGCAGCATTAACCACAGAGGAAGAACAGCTCCCTACACTACACTGGCCATGCTTCTACTAACATAGCCCAGAGCATCGTTTATCACAGCAAGAGCCTGTTTCTGGCTCTTATTTAACCTACCACCCACTATTGCCCACAGGTCCTTCACAGTGGGGCTGCATCTCAGGCTTTTGGCTCCCACTCTGATCCAATGCCTGAGGCTTCTCCACCTTCTGTGCATTGATTTCCCTCTCCTTTGCCAGAAAGGTTTCTGTGAGCCCCATCTTCAAGTTTATCAAGCCCCTCCAATGGCTGATCTGCCATTCATCATGTCATGCGTTCTCCCTAGTTTAGTATCATCCACAAAATGCTCTTTTTGCTTTTTTCTTCAAATGTTGATTTCAGTAAGACAGTTGAAGACACCATTTAATTGTCACTCCTGGTGTGCTCGTTCATGGCAGCTAGTTTGCATAAATTAGAGTCTCCTGCTCTCCTCACTTCGCTGCCTGCTGACCCCATCCTGCTGCTGAATTAGGTCTGCCTTAATGGGTTTTCTCACAGCATTTCAAAGCTGCAATGTAAACTTGATTTCCTAGGGATTTCTGCAATGAAAGCATCTCAGCACCCAACAGCCTGAAACATCTGTAGAGACTGAGCTATCCCACAAGCTTTTGATGTAGAAAAAGATGATGCTGTGCTGGCTGAGAGCAGCCATGGGCTTGTGAGGTGGAGATGTCTCTACTGAGAAAACCAGGAAGTTTGTTCAACTTCCATCATAATCATAGAATCCTTAAGGTTGGAAGGGACCTCTAAAGATCATCTAGTCCAACCTCCCCGCACACGCAGGGTCACCTAGAGCAGGTTACACAGGACTGTGTCCAAGCAGGTTTTGAAGATCTCCGGAGAAGGAGACTCCACAGCCTCTCTTGGCAACCTGTTGCAGTGCTCTGTCATCCTCACTGTTAAGAAATTTTTCCTTAAGTTTCTAGTCTTGGTATTAATTTCAAGGATGGTGGTGCGTCCCTGCTTTAAAGTCAAATATAGCGCCCATGTCCTGCTTGTGTCTTTTCTTAAGTGTCTGTCAAGCTCCTGGCCAAGCAAACCTTTTTTGTCTCCTTTGCCTGTTGGCAGCAAGAGTTTCTTTTCTTCCTTTTCTCTTCTTGCAGTATGAGCTCTATTTTTCACAAAAAAAATATGAGGACAGCACTTCCATATTTCCTTATCACCTATCGCATCTGTTTGGGAAAGAGATTATCTTCTCCCTACCCCCAGGCATAGAGCACTGGCCTGAATAAGTTGCTCCAGTGTTACAAACAGGAGAATGTTAATAATATTGCCCTTTCCTCTGCCTCTTAAGGTTGGATGTAGAGCCCTTCTCACCTTTCCTTCCTGTACCCTTAATTTCAGCTCTATGCAGCTTAAAAGAAGAGCTGCTCCTAATCCAGTTCCAGCAGAGAGTATACTCTTTTAAAAAATAAATTAATAAAAACTAGAAACAGGTTCAATAGTGCTATATTGGGAAAACTGCCAAAACGATGTGAATGATACATAAAAGATAAAAACATCCAAAGAAATCTGCCATTACAGAAGCAAATGCTTCAAAGAAAAGGCATCAGAGTACAATTACCTACACGCAGGGTGTCATGGTTTAATAATGTAGAAAGGAGAACAGGGAAACATCAACTTTTCAGCCACCCATGGCTGCACACAGGTGCTAACTGTGAGGGGGTCACTGTGGTGGTGGTTACTTCGTTTGCTTTATTCTGTCTTCCCATGGTCATCATCAAACCACTACCGGCACCTGAGAGCCCTGCTACAGCAGCAACTCTCCTCAAAGCCACATGTCCCTTTACTCCAAAGCCTGCTCAACTTTTCACCACTTTCTGCTTGAAACAGCCTTTTGTTTCCAAATACGTTTTCTGATATGTTTTCCACCCATAACACCAGAACGCTGCTGTCCTGATCTTCCTTGCCTAGAAGATGTGTGGAGCTCTACCAGCTTCAGACCAAGCTATAAATTTTTCTTTTAATCTTCATTCTCTCAATCAGTAATGATTACCTGGGTTATCTCCTTTCTCACTGTCCTCTCTTCATATTCCCCTGATCTAAGAAGTTTTATTTCTTTCAGTTGCATCTTTCAACTCTCTTCTTCACTGCAACATAGAACCAAGTGTGAAAACACTGCTGGATGCAGAATCTGCACAAACTTTACTGCACAAGCGCTAAGCAAGCCCCAAATACACTAACTAGAGTTTCACAATTTATTTGGACTTTCATTATTGCCTGCTGTCCTTCTGAGACAGATTTCATCTCAGATGGACAACTTAATACATTATGGGTTTTTAAAAAGTACTTTACTTAAAATGGTCCACTTCTCTGCCTTTTTTGATCCAGCCTGACCGTTTCCTAAGCACAAATTGTGTCACAGGGGTCTGAGCTTTATTACAATTCTGCAGTCCTTGTTGACTATTTTTAAGTAACAGAATAACAGTAAGTTTTGCAATTAACAGTAGTTGTCTAGAAAAAGAAATTTATATTTTTTAGGTCTCATTCTGGAGCTTAAAAATGGCACAAACTTAAGCATGAGTAGTTTTATGTGAAGCACTGAGAGTCATTTATATGCTTAAAGTCAAACTTGGGCATAAAACCTGGTCATTAGTGGCCACAGACCACAAAGTTGTTTCTCTAATTTCCACGTTCTCCTTGGGTTTGACACATAAGAAAGTCATGTTTTATCTCTGAACAACAAACTTCTGTAAAGAAAGGTCAGTGACAATTGGTAGTGTTTCCAAGTGATGACATCTCAGACTTCATAAAGCTTGCATTAAAATGCTCTTTTTAATGATGAGCAGCTCATCTGCCTCTGGTTTTGAGTAAATCTAAGAGTAAGCATAAACTACTTCTTTTGGCAGCTACAAAAACAAGCAGAGGCCAAAATCTCTCACATTTCTGCCTTTGTCCACCCCAGGAATTACTGATTGAATGTCTCCTGTTTTGAGAGAAAGCTGAAATATGGATTTTCCTTTCATCGTCACCACTTGCACAGCTGCATCAGTCATTAAGCTGTCCTAAAGATCTGTTACCCGGGAACAAGATGCCAGGTATATATCGTATCCTGAGGTGAGTTGTGGCAAGACATAAATTGATCATGTGGCTCATGGCTTTGAAACCCAAATGAAAGAACATCAATTGTTATCAACTCCAGGAATATAAATAGGAAAGACTAAATCAATTCTAAGCGTGTTGTGGAATGAAAAGTTAAAACAACAACAACAAAACGCACACAACAGATTGCAGGTTAGTTTGATCAGAGACAAAAATTATACTTTAGAAGATAAGGTATAAAAAGAAGATAAAATTCTTCAGGCAAACATTCCATTCCCCCAAAATTTCAGGCAAATGAATGCTGCAATTGCATTCTCAGGTGCATTAGGCTCCATGTAAAAGTGTTTTTTAATCATATTGTTTCTATTGAAAAGTCTTTCCAGAACTAAGCAAAATGTAACCATGGTCCTTTTAAAGATATTTGCTTTTCTGCTAGGATAGATGTTTATTTTAAATATCTTCCTCTTGTATTAATGCTTCTAATGTAGTTATGGTCTCTTTATAACCGAAACTACATAATCACATTTCCCCTGAATTATAGTTTTTGTTTTATATAAGAACTATTCTAGCTTTTTCTCTCTTCTTTTTTTTTTTTTTAAATATATTTTACAGTCTCAAGAATCCATTTCCATTTCAGATGTGAGTTCATGTTTCTTTAATATATGTGATTAGGACCATATTTCATTATTCTAAGTGACATCTTACAGCACCACATAACTCTTAGTTTCTTCTGGAAATGCATTCTTTGAGATATCTTCACACCATGGCCTTTGCTCACTGTTATCTTGAAGCCTCAAAGCCATCTTATGATTAGCAAGTACAGCCAGATCTTCCTTTTTCTCTGTTATTTCTAAGGGACAAATTCCAAGGCTACGGCAAAAATTCTTGTTACTAGCTCCTGAGTGAACTATATGGCACTCCGCAGCACTGAATTTCATTCAACTGCTATTGCTCTCCTCCTCACTGTCATCTCGTTCCTCCCTCATGATACCTTGTCCTCCTCCTTTCTGACCTTCCTCCTTGCTTTATATGATCAGCCAGTTTCACACGTATATTCTTTTTAGTCCTGTTAGTTCTAGGAAAATGGATTAAAAGTTAAATACACTTGACCTAAAAATATGTCTTTGTAGAACTCTAATAGTAATATCCCTCTTGCTCAATGGTTCAGTTTTCAGCCAAACACAATTATTACTTCTCTTTTGTGAAGATATTTATCTACTATATGATTCCTGTACTAATCCCCAACTTCTCCATGTGGTACTGTTAAAAATGTTCATTGAAATGCCGAGAGATTTAAAATGTTATCATTATAAAACAATCAAAAAAAACCTACTACTTTATCACAGAAGGTAAATTATATAGTAAAGTAATTTGTATAACATTCCTGTTTTCATTCTGTTCCATTTATCTCCATGCTTTTAATTAATCTCTCTGAAAATTTGAAGACTTCCCTACTATTACAATCTGAC
Organism: Rhynchotus rufescens; assembly: GCA_032273925.1. Classification (NCBI taxonomy): domain Eukaryota; kingdom Metazoa; phylum Chordata; class Aves; order Tinamiformes; family Tinamidae; genus Rhynchotus; species Rhynchotus rufescens. The sequence goes on from JAVCKT010016814.1 coordinate 17,203, forward strand.
TAAAAAGTCTATATTTATTTAACCCCATTTTATTTCACTGTTATTTTATAAGGCTTGTTATTTGACAAATGTATAGCATAACCTGTTTTAGGCATATCATAGCCACGTAAATTCATGTTTTGTCTGAATTCTGGGATGGGATTTACAAATCTCCTGATTTAATTCTATTAATGTTCTAGACCTACACTTACATATCTGATCGATGTGTTGTTATATAGAAGATCATATCAAATGCCATGTGTGTTTAAGAGCCAGAGAACTCCCATCATTGTCCATGATACAACTAAAATATAGGTCCTATCATGTGAAGTCTAGAGCAAGACTCATTTTCTTCAAATACAGATATCTCCTGCCCTGTACTCCCTGCTTTTGTTTCCCAATAGTTTAATTGCCTACTGAGTCAAATGCTTCAGTTCAAGGTCACTTAGGAGAAGCTGAGTAAGATACAAAGACTTTGAATACACAACAAGCCAGATTATATCTAATATATCTAATTATATCTAATCACTTGATCTGATATTCTAACCCCAAACTCCAAGAAACCATGTGAAAATGACAGAAAAGGACTTGCCAGTATGACTGTGAGCAAAAAGAAATGGTTCTCATTCAGGGCAGGTAATGATTTTGTCATGGTCACTGAACTCCGGGCTTGCAGAGGCCAAAAGCTTAACAATCTGAAGAAGTTGAACAGCTTTTATCTGTGGAGGTGGGAGGGAAAGAAGCATTAAGTGCAAAATTGCAGAAAAGGAAAGCCTGCTTGAATCAGCAACTCTTAGCTCTTCCACTGATTGTAATTTAACATAAGAAAAACACGATGTCACGAACAAACTGCCATCTAACCCCAGACTTTGCATAAAGTTTGGACAAGAGTTGGCTCCAACTTTCTAGTACTGAACTCTTCAGTGAAGGAAAAATTATAGAAGAAAGATAACTACTTGGTTTAATAATGATTACGCAACAAGAAATTATTAATTGCAGATATTACAAACTTGCTATCTCAACAGTACTTGTGAAAATAAATGAAATGGGAGCATAATTGCTTTAGCTTTTCCATTATTTTAATTAATTTCACTTTCATGTTCACTGATGCTGTTGTCATGCTGCAATGTAATGTTTTGAACATGTCCCTGCCCTGCTCCACTGGGGTAATGTCTCAGGAATGGAAATCAAAATGCTTTAAATTAATTTCTCTTTTCATCCTTTTAATTAGAACAATGCTAATTTCCTTCAATATCATTACTATATAAAAAGTCACACCTTCAGCTCTACTTTGCCCTGGCACATTAATGTGGGAGACAGAAATCACAAGAATGCCAGGAGATGGGAGGCATTTGGGGGATTATGGGATTTCTGATAATTCACATTAAAGTAAGAAAGGCCTAAAAATAAAATTTCCAGTACTCAAATTTGTATCTATCCAAGGCTGTCGTTGTTGGGTTGCTTTGCAGCTTTTTGCAATACTTTTTTTTTTTTTTTTTTTTTTTTTGGGGGGGGGGGGGGGGG
>JAVCKT010016816.1:0-15178 GCA_032273925.1 Rhynchotus rufescens
TGCTTTTCCCTGCTGTGCGTTCCCTGTATGCACTTCTGACCGCTGTCCCGGAACATATTACATGCTTTTTTCTTAGCACAAAAGCAATTCCCAGAATTTCCATTTTGAGAAACAGCCAGATTTTTCCCCTCCCCACAGGAACACTCAACTTTTATGGTTTGTGAAATTTTCTTTTCTCCAAGTTGGAAGTTGAATACCTCTATATAGAGAGGTATATATATATATATACTCCATATTGAGGCATAAAAATCAAGCCTCTAAAGTGGCTGTTCATTAGTTTTGAAAGTTTCATCCACCAGCAAAAGGAACATTACAGGGGACACACTGGAAGAACATTATTCATAACATGAAGAGCTTTCAAACGTACAACTTTTTAAATTTACCTGCCTGCCCCCCAAACTAAACAATATGTTTGTCATGGTTTCTGCACTCTTGGGTGCTCAGGTGAAACTCTGAACTTACACCTACTGTTGTGGTTATAAGAAACTTGCTGGTCCTTCTGACCTGCGCTTCTTGCTGGGACTCCATGTAGAGGTGTTTGTAGGCTATAGCCTTGCTATGGACTCACTAACATGAATACATATTATTCCCTTTTTGCACTTCTAGTCCTAACACTCTGTAAACATTTGATTTTGGATGGATTCATATTAGAGAAAACTGGAATTCCTGGAGGAAAATATTTTTTCGGTAGGTGTTGTGTCATTCAGTCAAAAATCCTTCTCCCTCCCTTTTCCCCTTCCCCTCCCTCTTCCCCTTCCCCTTCCCTTTATCTCCTCTCCCTTCTTCTCTCCTTCTTCTCTCTCTTCCTTCTTTTTTCAATGATAGCAAGTGCAGCTGTTTCAATGACACCTTTATAGAGGAACAGTCTTCAGACCCAAGGATGAAAATCCTGGCGAAAGCTGTGGGGGAAATATACAACTCCATCACGGGTCACGGTTTTGAATGCTCACTTGGGGAATTGCAAGCTCAAGGTCCAAGTCACACAAAAGACATAACTTTGAGTTTCCAAGTTTTAAAGGACTGTCTGGAGCACTGGGCTGAACAGCCAATATCGTGTCAGAATCCTTCCACTTTGTACAACTAATAAATTTTCATTGGACCAAGGAGAGAGGGAAGTGTGGAATTTTCCACTGCCTCTCTGTCTGAAGCTAATGGATTTCACTAAAGGATAATTCAGCCCAGGCTCTAATAACTGACCAGCAATTCAAAGTGCCCAGCTAAAGGCAGATTGAGAGGATTTTCAGAAAATCTGAATTTCTCCATGGGTCTCAGGCCTCTCTCAGTTTATCATCCTCTGTACCAACTGGAATATGAGCCACGTTCAAAAAAAACCCTCTTATTAATTCTTTTCTGTCCTTTAGTTCTGTCAGGTCTGTATTTTATTTCTTATATATAGGGAACGAAATAACGGTGAAAGTCCAAGTTTTACCGGTGGCATCTCACAGTGCTCTATTCTAAACACCTCACGCTTTGTCGTCTGATCTGATATGCAAGGAAACTATTGTTCAGAAATGGCTTTCATTCAAGCTAACTAGGCAGCTTGCCGTGCACGTACATTTATTTTTGAGAACTTTGATCTATTCAGCCACAGCTTTGATCTGTCTCGCAGGCTCAGATATTTCTCCTGAGGGCTCAGCACTATCTTCTCTCTCACAAAAGCATTTGTGCTGCCTCTGCCTCCTCCATAAGCCTCCAGGCGGCCAGTTGAAACCCTTTTCTCTTTCTGGCCTTTTAAACTTGGCATCCTGAATACTCATGGTGGTGGCGAAGGCCTCCATGGAAATATTTCATCAGTCCTGCTGCCAGTCCCTGTCCTCCAAAGCCGGATCGGAGGCATACCTCACAGTTCTTTTTGGTATTTTTTTCCATTTGGGTGCTGGCCTATTTTTAGCTAGACAAACTATGCAGTTAAGCTAAGCATATTTCCATTAGGAAAACAACTATTTTCAAAGCAGCCTCATAGCTCTAAAATATTGTAAAGTTTTTTTTGAGACAGATGCTTTACTGTGAGGGGAATGTGCTAGGATGCTATCACTTGGAGTCTTCCTGGCTCCAACATAACCGTATTTTGTTAAGAGTCCTTCTCAGTTGACATATTTTGGCTCTGTGTTCTCAAAGGATTTTAGTTGCTAACTTTTTTTACCATGGATATCAGAAGTGTGACTCAGTGGCTGCAATGTTTACATTTACCACAGGAGAGTGAAAGTTTCAGAAAGGAGCAGAAGCAGTGCCACACACATCTGTTTTTATACCACCAGACAAAGATTTAGCACCTGAAAGATTTTCCTAAGAATAAGTATTCCACTTTATTATGGTGCCAAAGCATAGCTTCATACTTAAATCTGAAACAAGCATAAAATTCTATGAATGCCACATTTGACTGCAAACAAAAGGCAATAAAAATTGAGTAGGAAAATAAAAAATTAACCTAATAAGCTAGCCACTCAGCAGTGCTTTACTGTGACTGTCGTGAAACACCAAAGGCTTTTGTTAGCTCGGTGCCAAGACAGATGCACAGGTACTTCATGCTTTAACAGTCTTTAGCAATTTCTGTTAAACTGTCACCCAAGGATAAACACTCGCTCAATGATAAAATAAAGGTTTTCATTATTTATTTATTTGTTTGTTTTTATTAAGGCAGTCAGAATGAAATGCTAGAAACATATATGCTAGCTGTAAATTCTGGAGAGCTGAAAAGCACACAATATTTCTTGAATCTCTGCAAGATAGTCCCACAGGAAGATAGCATGGTGTTTCTTTCATCTCCATTTTTTTTAGCAAGTCATATGAAATTACATTAGTAGAGCATGCAACGAGGACTAAGCTTGGATCAGAACCATCATTCTGCTTGATTTTTCATAAACATGGGACCGCAATAATTGTTCTTGCCTTTAAATGCTTATGGGCACAATGGAACAAAAAACAGGTGATAAATCACAATATTATAAAACAGGAAAAAAAATAGCTTCTGCGGATTAGTTTGATCAGCTAGACTCTTTACAAACTAGTCTTTTTCTTCATCTGCCTAAAAGCAGCTTTCTGCCTACAGCTATGTTGCAGATAGTTTCAAGCATCTTGTTTGTTACCAGTTCTTAAAGAACTTCTTAGAGACAAAAGAATTTCTTACTCCCTTCCTTCCTGGACAGTTAAAGGTCTATAACTTCTAGAAACTACAGATCTATTTTTTCCCTCTCATATTCAACAACTGGAAGGGACATAGCTTGTTTCATAGAATACCACTGGAATAGTTCAAAGAATGAAAATCAGAAAGAGAAGAATTAGAATTTGACTGTTACCATCCTTAAATTTTCTCCGTGAAAATCAAGTCTTTCTGATGCTTTTATCTCAGCTTTGCCTTAGGCCAGCTCATCACACTTCCCTATGCTACTAGTTGCTCCTCTAGCTGCCAGCATCCATCTTGAAAAAATATTGTTTGGATACCACTTAAGACATTTCTTATAATTTTTTTCTCTTTGCATCACTCAAATGCAGTATTTCCTGCTGAGCTCCTATTTGTGTTTACTCCTGTGCTCCTCTGTTCCTCCCTCTCCCCATTACATGGACTGCAGGAGGTCCTTGTTGACTCTTCATCCTTGCTTGTTCCTTGCTCTCTGGGTCACTGAAAGGAACGGGGAAGTGAGTGACACGGTAACAGCTCCAATGTGCAATCACCATGCCCGCATACCAGAAATTAAGGCTCACAATACAATGCCCAGCAATAAGCCACTTTTACATGAATACAGTTATTGCGAATGAAGCAGGTTTAACCCTTTGGGCATGGACTCAGATGCAGCAGTGTGTCCACTGTGCACTTATCGGCCATTTCCCATTCTTCTGAGGTTCTCTGGGGGCCCTTCACACTGCTGTCAATGATTAACAATAGCCATACTTGGTTATATACAGGGGAAAAACTTAGACATGACGGCAACTTAAGAGAGGTATGGTGCTTTCCCAAAGCAACGTAATACCCACAGTATTTTAGAAAGGCAGAAAAAAAATAGAAGGGGGAATTTCCTCAGTTGCGAGAGATAGACAAGGAAGAGCCTTATGAAGAGTAGTACCAGTGCCGGAGAGTGGGACAGGGAGGGGCTCCATCACAGCACTCCTGGCCTTGTCCTGGCTCCATCTGACCAGCTGCTCTGCCTCTTGGCAGACTCACATAGGCTGAATAGAAAAGGAAATCCAATAGTTTTCCACCAGTTAAAAGGTCTTATAAATAGCTTGCAACAGATTCCATTCATACACAATATCAGAAGCAATTTGAAGATTTGATAGCCTGAAATCCATACAGCCCCAGAAGCAATTTTTCCATATTTTACAGGTGAGTTGAAATCTCCTTCTGTACAGTAATATGTGATTCCGGTTTATAGAATAAAGTGAACTGGAGATATAAAACCTATTCCACAAGAGAGGAAAAAAAATCCATCTGTATCCTATAGGCCACAAAACAATCACCAGAAAATAATGAGCTTTGCTTGATGCTGACCTGAGCAGAATTCAAATGGTGAAAATTTCCGTGACCAGGATCCATCAGTTTAGCTAAAGTACTCAAGTGTGTAACCAATTTTTAATTTTTATATACTTGACTTTTGCTGTTTGATTATTTCAGGCATCTCATTTCCTCGAGTATTACTTAGAGGAGAAAGGAAAAGAAAATGAAATGTGAAACTATCAAATAGAATAAAACTGACATTCATACAAGAGGGAGAAAGGAGAACTATTTTTTAAAGCCAGCAGAATTTCACTGGAAGTGACAGAGATGTTTTGTTTATGCCAGGTCTCTGTTTGTCCCAGAAAAGTCCAGTCTAGAAAAAAAAAAATAGGACAGAGGAAGGTCATTGTTATTACCACAGGCAGTTAATTAGATTTCCTGACTGCATTTCAGGCGATCTGTGAATTTTTTAAAGAGGAGAGAGAAAGAAGTAGTGGAGGTAAAAACATGAATTTTATGGAAACCTTTATCAAGCCAGTCCTTTGTCGTTCCTTAGAGTCCATTCACTGAGTGCGAGCCACATGCATGGGTACAGAGCCTGAAGGAAACTGCTGGCATCAGTGAGGGCTTCCGAGCTACCATCCAAGCGCTGTGAGATGCACAAGTACAGCTCAATGGATAGAGGTTGACAAACAGGTAGGGAGGGCCATGGGAAACTGAGGCACTAATAGCATATATTTACATATGAGGAATGGAAAAGTGTTTATATTGAAATAATGTCTTACCATGACCGTATATCACTAACAATTACTTTTCACTTACAGCTACTTTTCATCTAGCCACTGACATTGGGCCACATCATAACATTTACAGAGGGATTTTTTTTTATGCACAGTTCATCAATGCAAAGCATTTGATTCCTGATGAGACAGATTAGGAGTAAAGATCTAAAGATAGAGCCAAACCGAATCAATAATGTTTGGTTGGGTTGCAACAGCTGCCCCGTGTCTTTCAATGTACAAGACTGAATTTACTCATAATACCTAGTTATCCACAGAAGAGTTGCTCACATTTTCAGTCCCACCATTGACACCTCCAGTGAGAAAGTATTAGTCGGTTTAGATTACATAGAATACAAAACAAAGCAAAACAAAACAGAACAAAAAAGGCTCTGTGGAACATGATCATTTCCATAGACTTGATAGTTCAAGTTTTCTACCACAGATTTTTTTTTAATTTGTGTATTTTATTAGGGAAAAAAAAAAAGTATAACAAATACTTGACTAGGCTATTTGCCATTGCTGCCAAGGTCATCTTTAAGGGGAAATGTATACAGGCCCTGTGTGGAAAAGCTGTTGGTTTTACTCAGCAAGCTCAGCATGCTCGCTGGCGTGCTCATGCTGTGGAAATCTGCTCATTCTGACTAGCAGGTTGAGAAACAAATTATGGCAACCATCGCCCTAGGCCACAGAATCTACCGATTTTTAAAGCAGTGAGGTTTGAGCTCTCATGGCCTGTCACTGTTTGGGGCTTTGTTTTTTCTATCTGCAGAATGTCTACCATCATCATCTCCTCTCTTCCTGGGATGCTGCTTCTGTTCTAGCAGCCTTATTCACTCAGACCACAGAGACATCAAGCACGAACTGTATGGTGTTGCCCTGGTGAAGCTCCATGTCCAGTAGCCTCTCATTTCGCTGCCCCTTTTCCCTTTACAGCTGACCCTCAGTAGGTACCTGTTGGCATCTCCTATCATCTTCACGGGCAATCCCGGGCCTCTGCATTCCTGTATAAGAAGCACCCTCAGCCTATGCAAAAGCTAGAAGTGAAAAGCTCTCAGTTTCAGTCTGGTGTATATAATGTACCATAATAGCTTGCACTCTAGATAATTTTCCCCTTAGTAACTTAAGTTTAAGTTAAAAAGCAATTAACTAGTATAGAAGTTTTTCCTAATACTCCCCACCTATCCCGTCAAGAAAATAAATGCATTCATTTGCAAATCTAAGGTTCTTTTATTTCACTCTTCTGAAGCAGTCTTTCTATGTCTTGCTACATAGAACACCCAAAACATACCCAACAGATACAAAGCCAGTAACAAGCTGTCCACCTAATATGAACTTTCTTATAATTTTTGGCACAGTTTTGGGAGAAAGACTCTGGTGGGATCAACACTAGCTTAGCAATATTCCCAAGAAACATGATGCATCAGAAATACCAAATGAATCACTCTTACTCATTTACTTGTTCAGGTTGCTATGGGGGGAATGGGGGTGTAGTGAGGGAATAGTTCATTAATCTTGTCTCATATCTTCTAAAAATTGCAACAACTCCAAAGCGGTTCAATCACTGAGGCTAAAGAGCAGGGAAGACAGAGCCAAAATCCATCCAGACTCCATCACTTCTCACCCAAGCTTGTAGCTTTACTGACTTCTCTTGAAGTTGGCCTGAAAGTATGAGTTGTCTGTGTAGGAGTATTTCCAGGTGATATTTCTCCAAGACACAGTCTAAGTAACACTCTGACACACATGCATAGTACCAATCACTATCTAGTCCTGGAAAAGGACAAGCTGAGTATTAACACTGGCTGTTATTAGTATTTCTCAAAATGTGCCTTTTTGTCTTCTTTGAAGAGCTGGGTTATCAGCAGTGGAGTCAGCATATTCTCAGGGAGAAAGGGGCATAAGCTGGTGGTCCAGAAGACCATGTTTGTGGTTGCCAAAAGCAGAAAGGGACTTGGATCAGAAAATATATATATATATAGACAATTTGAAATTGTTCAGGTAACATTACAACTGAAATACCTAACTATCTGCACAGCAAACTCAGCTATAGTGAATCTTCATTTACAACAAAGCAAAATTAAAGTCACTAATTGTTTCATATGTGTGATGTGGGAATTGCAGTTTCATTTTTAATGAAACTTTAATTATACTATAATTGTTCTGGCAGAAAAATGGCTCCATTTTCAGAGGCTTCTGCTGCATTTTCATACAGTGTCTATGTTCACAGCAGTTTTCCTTTTTGTATTCATTGACTAGCATAACACAACCTAATCTCTTTAGACCTTCCCAGAACTGTGATTCATATTGCCTGATTCTTGAAATCCAGAGAAACTCATTAGAAATGCCCTTCTTTAGATGGAAGAATAAACAGAAACACAATGTTTTGGATGATGAGTCCTGGCTGTTCCGTACAAAATCCCAGAAGAAATATAAGTTCATGGTTTTTTTTTCACTTTGCTCTGCAGGCTTTTGATTTTGACAGTTTTTCCTCTGACAGTATGCCACCACCGTTCCTTTGCAGAAGGTCACTTCCCACAAGAGCTTATCCAGAAATTGCCTAGAAAGCGTGGACTTGCCTGCCCTGAACTTCTGAAGTGACTTACAGAATTGAAGAGACCTTCATGAACTTACGTCTGAGGAAATTAAAAGCATAAATCAAATTCTTTGTGACTCTCTTCTTCCTGTGTTGTGATTTACATCCATCCACAAAGATCACAGCTGTGCATTTATTAGCACAACTTTGTGTGTTGGGGTTGTTGAGAATTCCCACACGGATCCGCAGGGAGATACCAGTTGAGGACTCTCAACCATTTCTAGCTAGGGTCTCCTTTCTAGGTGTTCTATATCCAGCATCTACACTGCAGCTCGAGAGTTTTACAGGACAGTATATAATAATAATAGTCAGATTTCTTTCAGCTGTGTGTCCTACAGTGACTTTTTCAATGTCTGGTCCTATCACAAAAGAAATACTGTAGCTCTCAGGTGAAGAGAAGGGGCAGCAACTCTCTAACTGTCATTCTAAAGAAACCATATGGTACCTAAACTCACCATGATGAAGGAAGAGGTATTTGTGATTAATATGAAAAACTTCATTTGGGCATGAAATGACAGCATCATGTAATTTGGTCCCCAAGCAGGGAGTCCTGCATCTGAGGCCATATATACCAGGACTGAACTGTGAAGCGAATATTCACTGTACTGGAGTGAGAAATATTTGGTTTCCTCAAGAATAACTCTTTGCAGTCTGAAAGTGTGAAGAAAATGTGTCAGGCCAATTTCTTCCCATAGCTTTGTGAAAATGAAACAGATTTCCAAGATGTAAGGAAAAAAACAGCCCAAATGAAGCTGTTCTGCAAGATAATTTTAGTCTTTTCCCATTAACCACTGTTCCACAATAGCACTTGCATTTTTTCTTAGTAACAGAGGTAGGCATCAGCAGTAATATGCTTTGGCATTTAGCTGGCATTACTAATCAATTTTTATGTGTGACACACCTCCAGATAGAAAAATTATCATATTAACACAAAGAAGCGAAACCATTTAAACCTGTATAATATGGAATCTTTTCCTTTTTTTGCATTTTCTGAACACTATTGGCTAGGTAGCCTGGAAAAAGACATATTTTTTGCTTGTGTTATAAATGTTCTGTGTGATATTTCCAATATTCACTTCTTCAGAATATCTGAGCACAGCACTAGAAAAGATTGGTCACTATTTTACAGATCTCTTTTTTTTTTCAATCACAGAAATCAGTTCTTTTAAAATCTATTCATTCCTATATTAGATATGCAGTCTGAACATCTAAATGTTAAGGCGTTTTTGGCAAACAAACAAACAAACAAAATCTGTCTCAAACTTTCTTCTCTTATATTTGGGTTTTCCACAGTTTTTTTCAGTGATCTTATATTTTTCTCCTTGAAATTCCAATAATTCGGTATCCACTGAGGCTGAAATTATGATAAATACATCTGCATCTCTCAGTATTTCATGGAATTCCAGGTAGACTAAAAACCACCTTTGATCAGCTCTAATAAATGCTTTTGTTCGGATAATATCAAAAATACCCATTAAAAATTAACATTAATGCTGATGCACATCTCTTACCTGATTATGGAAAATTGCATTCTTGATCAAACATACAAAGATATCTGAAAATGCTGGAAAATTGTAAGCAGAAAATTTGATTGCAATCTATCATGAAGCAAAGCAATAAATGGAAAACCTTTCACTCAAATAATGGCTTTGGCAAACAAAATTCTTATAATGCTGGAATGTCATAAGCTAGACACAGCCCTGAAAGCCGTGAAAGGAAAGTAAAACTAATTAAATCATTTCCAGAAAAGCATTTTTCATTAGAATATTCCATATGTCAAAACTGGAACCGTTTACAGAGAAGGAATGGTTATCGTAAGTTTCAGGTAGTTTAAATTTCAAATTGTCAAAATATCTCTTTTAAAGGAGTCTTATTTTCTGCACAGTTTTTTTTTTTCTTTTTTGTTTTTCTCAGCAATTTTCATTAAGTTGTCATGGAAAGAATATTTGAAAAATGAAAATGAAATTTTTCATTTGAAAATTAAATCAATCTTAATTTATACGAGCAAGATATCACACACATTTTTCATTATTTTCTCTGCCTTATTTTGACCTTGAAGTCTCCAAAAGGCCTACAGATCAAAAACTGATTTCCTTTCAGCTATTATCAAAGATGTCAGCTTTGATTTTCTTGGCATATTGGCTTTTTTTTTTTATTTTAACTGGTGTCCTAACACAATATCAGCATTGTGAAACCTTTACAAAATTCCAGATTCCTTATTTTGTGATATGTTCTTCAGTATGCCTTTTCAGACAGAAGTAAGTTTCAAATTTTTAATATTTTGCATTTTTTTCCTAGTGATTTTTTTAGGTTGTATAAACAGCTATTTCATGTTGTCTTTCTCTGTTATGCAGGGATAGACAGTTGATCCAGCAGTCTGTATTTCAAATGCAAATCCTTTGATTCCCTGTTATATGCTTGCTTTGCTGGATTTCTGATTCTTTTTAATATACAGTTGCTCCAGTGATAGATAAATCAGCTTGAAACCACAACTAATTGGCCAGACCTCCTGCATAAAAACTTTTAAAAGATTAGTTTTGACCTGTGTCCTTCCAAATGCCAAGAGTTATGTTGAAGTTTGCAACATATTTAGCAGGTCGGTATGAGGATTGAAGACAGTGAATATTAGCATGTATGTCTACCACATTATTAATAAAGACTCTTGTGCATGTTCAATACACCAGTTGAGAACAGTGCTTCAATAGAGTACTCAGTGCAAACATGTGAAGTCTCTTGACTTCTAACAAAGAAAGGAACACGGGCTCTATATCATCAACTTTCACCCTGAAAAGAAGAAGGAAGGATTGCTGGTGCTGCCTTGTCAGTCAATGATAGGTCCTGTCAGTCTGCTTAGGCCTGCTTAGGAAGCAGAATTGGTCTAAATCTATGACTGTGCTCTTCATCTCTGTCACCCATAGCAGAAAATCTCAGATTTAGTTAGAACATATTCAAATCTTGCTCAGTTTTCCTGCAGAGTCAGAGCAGGCTTGAACTGGAGCTTTACATAATTTAGGTTAAAACTCTCCCACTCGCTAAATCGTCCGCCAGAGTCTTCCCACAAGTCATTCCAGAGGTAGAGAAATGCTCTCCTGATGTTATAACCAGTGAAATGAGTAACTGATGATGTCCATCCCTTCCAAGTGCTGTTGTACAAGTACAGAAGAGGGAGGTCAAGGGACTATGTGCAATTGTGAAGACGTTCACTTCCAAGAAATGCTAATTTAAGGGCTCAGAATTTGCCTGCCAGCATTCATGATCAACCTAAACCCATTAGGCTCCAATCATGCTTCATTTTTCTGAGGAATAAGTCAGTAAGTCAGAAATGACTCAGTTAAAATCAATAAATTAAATATACTTAATTTGCATATGTGCAAAGGAAATCATATACTCACCTAATCTGTTATTAGAAGAATAACAATCTAGTTCATTTTCTGGGACATTTTCATGGCAGACAGTGCAGGAGTTCAACTGTCCTAAGTGCCTCATAGGTTTCACTGTATTCTCAGCTGAATTTCTCTGAAAAGGAACTGTTTTATCTAAACAAAAACAAAAACAAAACAAAACCCCTGAAACTTGCAATATATTACTTTTTGAAAAGAAGCAACACAGCAGCTTCAGTGAGATTACAAACACATAGCTTGCAGCCAGAAATGTCCTAAAACATTCTGCACCTCCATAACTTCTGCTTTTAATATTGCCTGTCTCACGAGCAAGAAAATCAGAAAGAAAAACCAAACAAAACATAACACACATTTATAATTGGCGGGATGAAACTGAGTGCAGGGAATATGTGCATCTACAATGGCATCTCTGCGAGAGACTGAAAGAAGTTACACAGTAATTTGGGAGCTTGCGCAGCAGCTAAGCCATTAACAACTAAATTCAAAGGTAGAAATCTTCAGCTTTGGATTGCTGTAAGTAAGGCAAAGTTCCACCTCCAGGCAGCCAATCTGCTAGCAAGCAAAATGGATTTTGTACCCTTACACTCAGGCTACCCTCAGGACACCTCCTACCCCTGAAGTTTGATTTGCATAGGTTTGTATAGGTCTGTATAGGTCTGGCAACTATGTATACTCAGTGTTGTCTCCTAAGCTGAAATGCGAGGTCAGGGAAGGTGGGATTTTTTCACTATAATACTAGATGATTATGTAGAATACAAGATGCTCAATTATTAATGGTAAAACTATCTCTACAGCACCAAAACTGGAGTTAAAGAGGACCAGAATAACCTCATAATGAAACTGGAGTTTTCTAACTGTTACAGATATAGACATCAGGGCAAGAAGAAGCCAAAAGGATCACAAAAAGAATTACAGAAAATATCAACAACTGCTGCTCATGCTTCATCCAGAATGGGCATTTTGTGTTGTGCTATGTTGTGTTTAAGACTAATAGAACAAAATATTTGTACTTGACTTGGGAAAATATGCAAAAATTGTCTGCTTGCTGCTGCTATAGATGGAAATTCCGTTTAGTGATGACTAATACTGAACGATAAATCTCTGTAGAGCTCAGGAAAGACTTCTTGTTTTAAGAGTATTCTTCTGATACTACAACAATGTGACTTGGGACTTATTATACACTGCTGTTTCTTTTAATCTAGTGTGCTTAGTTTCAGTGTCAATTTTAGACACTCCCTCTGGAACTGCATGAAAAAAAAACAAGTTCATTTCCCAGCTTTATGGAAATTCAATGTGAGCAATTATGAGCTGAACCCTGAGAAGGTCACATTTATAAGTAAGAGCAAACAGAAGGGCTTAGTGAGAGTGACTACTCAGTGGAAACAGCACAGACAAGACAAAATGCAGATACGCTCAGCTGGTTGCTGCCTTTGCAGTGCTAGCTGAAGTGTTGCACCGGGACCTTCAGGATCCCCTCCACATCCAACTCCCCAGCATCAGTGCTCCATGAACCAGGAGCCAGGCATATTCAGGAGCAGAGGATTTCAATCCTAACTGGCAAAAAAATCCTACTCCATCTCAAGTTTCTCCTTCTCAGTCCTTTGTAGTTTAGGGCTTTTGAAGATTTGTGGATGAGAGTTCTGGTTGGTAGTGAAAAAGTTTCCATTTCAGTGCTTATGTTGTACTGAATTATTCTTGCATGAAAGGACTAATTACCTTTCCTCCAATTTTATGTTATTTTTCTTTCAGTGAGTGAAATAAAAAAAAAAAAAGAAAGATCGAAAGAAAAGAAAGCTTGACTATTCCCTACTCCTTCTATATTGTGTTTTCTTTTTTGTTTTTCTACATCATGCCTTTACACTCTTTCCTGCTTTAGAAAAAGCTGCCTAAAGGTAAAAATTTAAATACAACATTGCAGCTCTGTAGAAAGGTATTCCTTCCAAAAGAAAATACCTTGTGTATGGTATGTTGTTCACAAAAAACGTTTTCTCTTCTGCCAGATGTATTCTGAGCCCATTCAAATTACAGGTTTGAAATGAAAAAGATATATATTGTTTCATATTATCCTTAGTCCAACTTCAGAAAAATTAAGATAGTTTACATTTTCTTATTTTAATTCTTTCATTTCTTTGAGAAACATTTTGGTAACCCTCAAATGTCTGTCATATTGCCTAACAGTGATTTTAAGATTTAAATTGTAATAACCTCTGCCATTTGCTTATGGACAAGCTGAATTGTAGCATCACTCACACTGAGAATATTCGTGTTTCATGGTGACCTAGGAGAAAATTTTCATTACAGAAAGATTTCTAAAATGAAGTTTATTGTTTATACCGATACAAACAAACAAAAAAAAAACATACACACAGTAGGGGTCTTCTTCAGTAACTATGGGTGAAAATCACTTTTTTTGGGTGCTTTTCTAGTTATTGCAGTTCTGCAATTTGAATTAAAACAGATATAGGTTGTTACCATCCTGAACAAGTCTAAATATTTCAGCTATGTAGGAAAGAGGTAGAACTATATCCAAATTACATATATTTCCTAATTGTCAAAAGAAAGAATAAGAAATTCATAAGGAGTAAAGGAGTGCTACAAAAAGGCAGACAGTATAGGTTAGGAGTAACAGTATGAGACACATGGTTTTGTTAAAAATATGTCATGTAGGCTTTTGTTTTGTTTTATTTTTCCATAAACATTCATACCATTTGTCAGCTAACTTACTGCAGGCAGTAAATAAGCCTGTCCTTCTTCATTCTTTCATTCTAGTACATAGCATTTTTACATTTCGTACATATTTTGGCAATCACAAGGATAAAACTGAACAACAGGGAAAAGCGTCCTCAGGTATTGTTCGGTGCCAGCAGGCTTGACACCTGATATCAGAGAAACCATTTGATATTCCGGAGCAGCGATGCCTTAAGCCTCGCATCTCTCAACCCATATTTGTCCACTAAAAAACTGCAGTTCTTTTGTAATGCAAATTATCTGAATGATAGTTTCTGAAGCCTACAGAATTGCTCATTATGTCGCCATCTGATTTGCACTAATGGCTGGGGCAGTAAAAGAACCTGCAATTCCCCTGTGTGCTAGCTGAACCTTCCTTTAAGGACAAGAAGAAAACAGGATGGTTTTACTTCCTTTCCTCTTTATTTTTGCTGCTGTTACTGAATAGTAACTTCTACCTCTGTGCAGTAACATAAAAATGCAGCTAATTAAATTCAAGGAATTGTAAAAACATTTACTGCTGAAAAGGAAGCTGCCTCAGAATCCATTTATGCGGCATATTAAAAAGAAAAGAGTGAGTGAAACTGGAGAAATTAATAAATCTTGACTGCTGGAATCTCTCAAACAAGATCCAAAAGGCCATTGAAATTCTGCGAGCCCTGATGCACCGAACAAAGCAAACCTCCTAGGTTATGACTTGGCCCTAACTGGCTGGGATAATTAAAATCATGATCCTGTTTTTTCCAGCGTGGATTCATTTAAATTTGGAGTCGGGCTTGGCCGTTCACAAGCATTGCAGGATCAGGAGCAGCTGGGCATGGCTTAATGAACGTGCTGGGGAGCCGAGCGTGTTTCTTTTCAGCGGCTCGTGCCCTGCGTGGGCACGAGGGCTCCGCGCCAGCGCACGCAGCTACGTGCTGGGCAGGGAAGGGACGGCTCAGCATGCACCTGCACACTGCAGCTGGCCCTGCCAAACACGTCCAGGGGCATGTGGAGCACCGGGGAGAGCGGGGAGCCACCACCGGCGCCTCTCAGGCGAGGGCGGATAGCATCTGCTTGCCCCCTCACACACAGCCAGTCTACCTGGAGAACTGAATGCTCTGTAAAAATAGAGTAGAATAGAATAGAATAGAATAGATCTCTTTTTTTGGCCAATTCTTGCTTTTCTTCTGTGTAAACTGAAGGATACCATAACCACATTTTCAAAGGATACAGAGGTTCTAGTCTTACATGTTTTTAAGTCTGT
>JAVCKT010016822.1:6201-18475 GCA_032273925.1 Rhynchotus rufescens
TGCCTGCTTGAGCAGGAAGGTTGGACTAGATGATCTCTAGAGGTCCCTTCCAACCTTGAAGATTCTGTGATTCTGTGCAAAAGCTTGTCCTAGCACAGCCCCTTCTAAACACCTGTTTGTGCAGGGGTATTTCTGCCACCCCCATGCACGTTTAGGAGCTGGCAAGTTGTGCAGCGGAGTCAGTGCCAGTTCTGATGCCCCCGGCCCGTGCCTGCCTTTGGCTGCTCGTGCGGCTTCAGTGCCTTGAAGTTCTGGACTCGGCTGTGAACAACTGGGGGCTCTAGTCCCCCAAACCACCGTGCCATTAGAAATACCAGTGACCTGGACACAGCAGTGGTTTGTGCTTGTTGGGAGCCAGGGCAGCAGCCTGCAGGAAGCTCAGCAGCTTTGCCCTAGGCTTTGTCCTGGATCCAGCACGGATATTTTCCTGCACAGACTTCTGTTAGTAAGTTGACAGGGAACAAAGCTATTGGTTATGTAAATGTTCCGGAAATAAAGAGCATGTAACTGCTTTCTTATCTGGGAATGAAATATTTGGAGACCTAGAAAGGAAAGGCCAATATAATGGATCTCTTTGGAAGGCTAAGTCTCCCTAAGAAGGGGACAGCTTGTAAAAAAACGAACCGAAGTCGGTACAAATCACACTGTGCTGGGCCTCTTTGCCCCTTCCTCTTCTAGGGAACTGGTGTGCAGACTTAACTTCAGTGTCTCTTGTTATTAGTTTAATTAAAATCATTGGAGATCATGCTGTAAAAAAAAAAAAAAAAGATAAATCTTTATTTCAGGTCACTGAAACCTGTGTGAAATGTGGCTCTGTACTTTCTGGGTTTTCTTTTCAGCTCTCTCTCTCACCCCCTTTGCTCTTTCACTCACTTGCTCCTACTTGCTCTTGCTTTGCTGTGAGCGCTTTGTCTCGCCTGTCCTCCTCCTCGCTCTTCAGTGAAAGTACTCTATTTTTAAGATATCTGCCTCATGTTTTGGTATTTGATTTACTGTATTCAAAAAATGGTCTACAATTGTTCATTACAATATATCTTTACACTTGTGGTGTTTGCAAGCCTCGTTTATGCTACAGTAGTTCGCACACTTAGGAGCTTTGCTACAGCAAGGCAGTAGTATGGCTGGCATTTTGGATTTAGGCAACATAATCCGAAATGTCTCTAGTGGAGTGGATCTTTTGTTTCGTAGTGGGTCTAGTGGATCTTCTGTTTTTGTTACTCTTTTTTTCTAATAGCTGAATCATTTTCTTTTGTTCTTTTTATTTCTTTTTTTTTACAGCAATGCGGCCACTTAGCATGTCTTACAGTTTTGACTTGTCAGGTAAAAGGTGCAATGACACCTGGCGTGGTTATTGTGCTTATTGTGAAATGTGTTCCATCTGTTTGTTGAATTCCCATTTAAGAAAGAAACTTGAAGGGATTCTTCTGAGATATGGTCAGTGAAAATTAGACATAAGGTAGATTGCTGTTTAATACCCATGTTTCCCCTAGCATAAAAGGCTGCCTAGAGATAGGAATCAAACACATTTCACTTGTAATTGACTGCTGGAATTCTATTTAAATAAATAACTAAAATAAGATGGTCTAGAGCTACTCCAGACTCTATAATGGATTGCAGAACAGTGTCACATTCAAGTCTGATTTGCTGTTATTTATTAATCTGACCTTTGTCAGTCACTTTTTGACTTTACTGTCTTTTGTAGTCTTTTATTTCTCAAGAGATCTAAATACGTCATTTTTAAGTCTTCCATCTTCCTAGATTTAATAAAATACACATGTGGAGTTATCTGGAATCTGGATAGGAACTGGAATTCCCATTGATAGGAACTTTCTACAGTCTGGAAAGGAACTGTCAGTTCTCCCAAGGGGAGTTACAATATGTTCTGAGAGTCGCAAAATCAAAGACATTCACTCAAAAGAGGTTAAACGGTCACTCCTTAGCACTTAGCAAAGTAAGTGGCTAAAGTTTGCTGGTAACTCAGCTGATACAGAGGATTCCATGGCTGAGGTGAGACTTTAAAGTAATTTAAAGTTTCCTTTTAGTGGGTCATTAGCTGTCCACGTACGAGCTGTACAAACTGTGTTCTACTGCAGGAATGGTTTTGCTGACTAGTCATAAAGTAAATCCAGGCCTCCCACATGGGGCCGAAACCCAATGACTCCTTTCAGGATGCTGAAACCCAAAGACTCCTTATCTGAGGATATTAATATTCTACATTAGCCTCAAAGATTTGTCCACTGGGGAGAGAGAGCTTATCCTTCCCTTCCCACATGGACTGGCAGGAGACAGCTCATAGCTAGCACCTGATTGTGGCTGCTCTATCTAAGGAGGTGCTTTCCCTAGGTGATTCCTGGAAAAAAAAAAAAAAAAAAAAAAAGTTTCTGAATAAATTCAGCCTCTCATTCTATGAAGAGGCAACATCAGCTGCAACCTTCCCCTCCCTTCTGGTTATAGACCATCTCATGTGGTACTGTGGAGAATTTTCCTCCTCTGTTTCTCCATAAGTCCTTTCATCCCCTTTGGTCATTTTTTCCCATAGAAGGGCCTAGTTTGGCTGCAATGCTGCCATATGGCAGTAGAGAAGGACCACGTATGAGCTATTGCATTGCCGTGGTGTAATCAAGTACACTGCCCTTGCAGTGCAGGATCAGAGGGGGTCTACGAAGGCGGCTTCCTGGTGCAGCCGATCCCAGCTCACCCCCTGCCCCTGAGGGGAGGGGAGAGGGCCAAGCTCCCCGCTCCAAGCATGCGATTCCCCCTCCTCCTCTCCGCCTCTTCTGTCCCTTCACTCACCACATTACACTCACGGAACCCAGGAACAAATACTTTTATTTCTTGCCAGGTTGGTTTTCGTGATTTAAGCTTGCTCTCTGTCTGCTGAGCAGCTCAGTGAGGAGGCAGCAGGGGGGCAGCTCTCGCTGTCAGCGGCAGTGACAAGCTGCTAAGCCCACTTGAGCCCCTCTGTGGAAGCCCCACTTCCTCTTGCAAAGCTGGCTGCTGGGATTCAAGTGATATCTGTACTGGGAATCAGGTTTTATTCTGCTGAAAGCTGGAGGGTCCCCTGGCAATCACATAAGAGCATAAACAAACTTCATTTTTTTAAAAGTATTGGCTCCAACCACAGTAAAAGGTATAAAACTGAATGTGCCAGTGACCAGTGGAAAGGAAGTGCTCAGGTCTAACCTTGTACATGTGTCCATTTGATTCTTTTTTCGCCTGTTATTTTTAAGGATCATGATCCATCTCATTAGTTGAAATCCAAAAATATTTTGTAAAATCCCCTCCCAAATCCATTAGCTTATCACCATAATATTTTTCTTTTTTAAGAAGTAGCCTCAGAGCAGTCTATCAAGAACAAAGCTCTTTTTTTTTGACTGACCACTGAAGAACTCTTCTTGTTTTCTTCAACCATCTCCTAACCGTGGCTGTTCCCTGCGCCCCAAGTCATGCGCTTCTCCTCCGTGAGCTGTGTCATGTCGCGGGGCTGAGTGCTCCCGTGCGCCGTCTCCAGCAGCAAATCCCGGGCGCTGGAGCTCCCAGCGAGGCTGACGTGGGACGGCAGACAAGCAGTGCAGGTGAATTAGATGGCTTGGGGCGCAGATGAGCAGCAGATGAGCAGCTGCTTTGGATGTTACTGCTTTTCCAATGTTTCTGTTTCTCCGGTTGGGTGGGGGGAGGGTGTGTTGTGCTTTCATGCTGTGGTCCCTGTTTTCACATCTGTGCTCTCGCTGCTTTCATTGCTCTCTGCTTCACGGAATTGCTGCCATGAAAGCACAAGCCTGTTGAAGGCCACAAGGATCTCCTGTTAAGTGCTAGCAGGCAGGTGCAGCGTTTCATAGGCTTGCTGGGTGGTGCGACTGTGGTGGTGCAGGCCGAGGCCGAGGAGGTGTCCTCTGTACTGAGGAGGTACCAGGGTGGGATGGTGGATCTGCCCATTGCTCCACATACTTGTCACTGCCAAGATAAGAGGGGGAATGTGTGTGGGACCTGCTCTTACCCTGTCTTTGCAACTGGCAGGAGAGAAGCAGCAAGCAGTAACCACATGTAATGAGAGTATCTGAAAGCTGTTCTGATACCAGTGAGGCCCGTGGCAGTTGTGGGGCACTTCCTCTATTAGCGAAGGAGCTGCTCGGAGGCAGCTTTGCTTCCACAGACTGTGTCTTGCGTGGCTCAGATCGGCTGCTTGGTCCTAACACATGAGCTCTCCCCTCCCAGGGATGTGTGCAGGAGGCTTGGAAGTTTGTATTTCTGTCTGTACATTGTGGAGGGAAAGAAAAGGAAAAGAAAACTGAAGAACTCTAAGCCCAAGCTCTAGGGGAATTATTCCTTGTGCTCCCAAACCTATGGAGTTATGGGACTGCTGGGTTTCCTGGATCCGTGCCTCCAGTCACTTGGAGAGGGGAGCTTCATCAAGTCCCGGTAGTTGCTGGTTTAGCCAGTGTAGGAATGAATGGGATGCAAACACCTGGGAACACTTACCCTGATTTATTGTTTCTCATACCTGACTTCAACACTTGAGTCTGCTGAAAGGCACCACATATCTGTGTTACCATTCCTTATCCTGTTATCTTCCCCAGTGTATTATTGTAACAAATACCAAGAGATAGAACTATGCTCATTCTGCAAATCCTTTTTGGTTCATGTTGTAAACTAAATGAGGTGTGCATTTGCTACATAGAACCACGCTGAGGATTCTGTTTTCAAAATTTGTCAATGAGAGTTGGTAAAGAGGGAGATATAACCCTATAACCAGGGATAGCAGGTGACATCAGCAAATAACCAGGTTACCTGACTGCTGCAGTTTGTGCCTTGTCTGCGGTCAGCCTTGTGCCTTGTTGCATAAGAGACGCAATCTTGCATGTAAATAAAGGCAAAGAATTTAAATTTTCTTTTTGAAGTCTCCCCTTCTTAAGACTCTTCACAAAAAAAAAATACACAAATGTCTAAACAATGATTTTAAAGGTATGTAGTCAAGTGAAATCGAATCCAAGACCTTCTGTTTCATGCCCTGTTGTTAGCGACGATTTTAGACCAATCTCCAAGAAACCAGAGATACTCCTCCAACTTGCAGGTACTGTTGGTTGTACTCACTGCCTGGCAACATGGAGAAAAGGCCCTGTTCCAGTGAGTCTGACTCTCATAAAACATTAATTCTAGGCTTTTACTTGCATAAGCTTTTTTTGGCATCAGCTGAATCATCCCAGAGATATTCAGATATTCTGTGAAACCAGAGCTGGTCAAACTGCTCTTTTTTGTAAGGTAAATATAGCTCCTTTTTTTCTGAGATTTGCCCATTATCCCATTACTTCATCTTTTTCTTTTTTTTTTTTTAGGTAGTCATTTTTATAAACATCAGTCCATTGGTAATTTCTGACCTTTTTGTTGCAATGAGTTTTATTGAGTTTATGATGCTATGTGCTTATTTGCCACATGGTAATGTTTCTGCTGTCAGAGTACATCACTAAAATGACTTAAATAATCTTTTTTTTTAACTGACTGTCAGTTAACAATTTTTGGATTTAGTTGTGGAATAAGTTGTTTTTGTTGAAATCTACCTACTGAATCTCTAGAAACACTATTTCCTTATATTATGACAAGCCATTTATTCCTGCATTATTTGCATTCAATTTATGACTCCTGCAGTTACAGGATTGTTTTATATATATATATATATATATATATATATATATTTCTTTCAACAGTATTAAATATAACTGATATATATATAAAAACTTACATATAAAAGTTATATATATATAATATAAAATACATATATATAATGGTACTGTAAGTACAGGAGTGATAAATTAAGCTCCAAACTTGCTTAAAAGTGATTTTATAAATTGAGTATTTTTCTAGTCTTACCCTTTTTTTTTTTTTTTTTGGTAACTGTTGCAATGCTTGCAAATATAAAATCAGTTTACCCCCACTTTTTATATTCAGGTCTTCTTATACAGTGCTGGGAGATGTGTCGTGCTCCCTTCCTCTTTCCTTTCCCTACTTTGCTCAAGAGCTTTATTTTTTTGTGAGGAGAGCCATGCAGTTCGTCTTCCCAAAGTTTTTCTCTCGGTGAGTCCAACACCACTTTTGATCTATGTCAGGAGCTCCCGACCGTCAGGCACTCGAGGTGTCAGGCAGGAAGGTTTGGAGAGGAGGGATGTCGCCCTCGCCTCTCGAGTGCCCATGGCCAGGGCTGCTGCTTTGGGCAGGCAAGTGCAATCAGAGCATATCAGAGGTTTCCCCCTTCCATGCATTTGGGAAACCCTGAGCTGCTGCCATCAGCTTCGTGCCACCTAATTATGAGGTCTCAAAACTGGTACTGGCGACAGCGAGGTGGGACAGGTTGGTTTTCATTTTGCTCCTCTTGCTTTCTGGAGTTGTGTCAAGCAGTTATTACAGCAGGAATGCATTTGATGTGGAGGGACACCCATGCTGTACTCGTTTGTCTAAAAAAAAAAGGAGGAAAAATGTGGCCCAGAAGCCCTAGCGCTATTTGGGACGTCCATTAGCAAAGCCTTTGAAGGTAGGACCTAAGGTTTAGAGAGCCTAAGTATTTGATTGCGACTCTTTAGAGGGAGGACCCAAAATGCAGTAACAACCCTGCAGGAAGCAGATTCACGGGTCTGGAATGTCACCATGGCACCGAGAGTCCATGTAATGCCCTTCTCTTACAATCCCAGATGAAGGTGTGGTTTACAGGGAAACTACAAAATATCCCCTCTCCTGTCTCCCTTTTAGTTTACAGCATTTAAGAGTGACCTGATTGACTCTTTGTAATGTCTCTTGATTTAACTCATTCTACTTGATTGCTGTCCAGTGAGAATGTTGTAAACCAGACCTACTGTTGCAACCGAGGCTTTGTCTAGACTGTAATTTCACAGTCCTAATTTTTACCTACCTTGTGCAAAACCAGCTTTTACCAATGCAAATTGTGTTGTAGCAGCAGTGACAAGTGTCTTGTCTGTTTTTTTCAGTGCAACTACATAAGTAATCTCAGCAATGTAATTCTCTCAAAGTAATTCTCAGTAATTCTCTCAACTGCTTACATAGTTGACACCAGGAATACCTGGGTTTATGGTTACCTTGTCATAGTTCTCCGAGTAACCCAAGGTACAAGTCAGCTCTGTACCTCTGCTCACCAGATATAAAATCAGAGTAATAACCCTTCATTACCTTAACAAATTACCTCCAGGTATTTTAAGGTTATTACAAGACTGGGAGGGAGTCATATAATTACATGGCTAGAAAAACACATTTGCAGAAAGACCAGATGCTTAGGCATACATGCAAATGGGAGATCTTCCTCCTGATTAAACACTTCTCTTCCTTCTCCCTCCAACATAATTTTCTTCAGATCAGAATACTGCTCTTTGTACTTTACAGGCATAAAACTGCTTTATCAGACCAAAGTCTAAGCTCTCCTAAATTATCCAAGCTAGGCCATTAACTTCATTTAAGCTAAGCTAAACATAGACTAGGCTAAGCACTGCAAACCCCAGGCTGGAGTTATCAGAGATGAAGCTTCACTGCACACTGGCAGAAATCCTGAGTAATTTACTCAGCAGAGTCTCGTTCTCATAAAGCGCGTGTAGGTGAAAATAGAACTGGAGCCTCATGCTTCTGCTGTTACATAAAGATTTGACATCACAGACATATTTTTAATACAAATTGCCATCCAAGCCTAGGAATTATACTTATTTTTGATGAATGCTAGTTATTTGGCTCATTTTCATTGCTTTTCTCTATACAGAAGGATTAAGTATAGCGCTGTCCTTACAGGAATAACTGGATATACCCCATGCTAAAACTCATCATTTCCATAGGGTGAAGTCTTCAGATTCACCGGAAACCCCCTTGTACAGACATGGTTGTGCATTTATGTTTCTTCTGGTAGTTCACATAGTTATTTAGAGACTGTAAGTCGAAGGAAAAATATTTTCAGTTTTAACACAGAAATTGTGTTTTAAGCTCATCAGAACTTGACTGAGGGTCCTTTCTTGTTTCTTTTTCTTTTCTTTTTCTTTCTTTTTTTCTTTTTTTAGTATCATGCTCAGCTGCTTTTTCCAGTGCTTTCATTCTTTCACATTGCTTCCATACCACAAGCCATGGCTTGTAGTTTTCTGAGCCATACCTAGCTGAAGTTAAATAGTCCCTCATGTATAACTACCATCCCACTATTTTTTTCCTTTTGTGTGCACTGCCTCAACAGTAAGGCAGTAAGGTTTGGGAAGGTAAAATAAAAAAGCTGATAGTGCTATTGATTGATTGTGCAATGTCCAAATACCAACTGCTTTATTTCTTTTGCCAGATGTATCTACACCAGAGGTTGGAAGAAAGCTGGACGCCCCTGCACTGAATGGCAGCTTGGAACCACAGGGAAAGCAGAACGGTGCCAAGCAGGTGACAGTGCAACGCAAGAGACTCCTTAAGGCTCCCACGTTGGCTGAACTTGACAGCTCGGACTCAGAGGTAAAACTTCAGGACACAACTTGGATCTCAGTTTGTTAGAATTGAGTCTCATTCCTTGATTTGCTGAGGTGATCAACTAAGAAATGATTTGGGAGGTTATAATCTGTATTTGTGTGGCTATTTTGCTAATCCACAGATCTTCAAGAGTATTAGGTCAGACCTATGGACAGTTGATCGTGGATTTGATCTTAAATGCACTATTTACTTATTTTTCTAAATGCCCAGTATTTATCTGCAATGCATATATACCTAATGATGCTTTTGGGAATGCAGGCAAATATTTTGCACCCTGTTGCACATGTGCAGGGGCTGTCACTAGAGCTGGTGAGATGAAAGCCCAGCCTCACCATGCCAGCCTTTAAATAGAGAACATACCCTGTGTCAAAGAGCTTGCAGTGCAGTGCAAATGACAGTGGGTCAGTTTGTGATGGAGACTTGTGAGGTATCATTTATACCAAGTACCATTTATACAGGAAAACAACTTGGAATCTATCCCTTCTCAAGCAGAGACTGAATGTTTTAGAACAGTATAAAAAGGAGAAAAGCTATGAAAAACCTCTAACATAAAAGCCACCTTCTGTGTGGTCCTCAAGTACCAATGTAACATGCTCAATAATGAACTGTGACTTCTGGACAGACAGTGTTATTAATGGAGGACTGTCCTTTCTGGGAGCTAAGTAGGTGTGCTGGGAAGCACCCATGAGCAGAGGTTATTCACAGAGGCTGGTTTTAGCCCAGGGAAGGCCGTCTGCCCTGTCTCTTCCACTCCAGTAAATGGGGAGGAATGAGTTTCCCTGCAGGGCACTTACAGAGGCATCCAAGCTTAGAGTTGAAGGGGTTGCGGAGAAATATATGTGGGGAGAAATGTATCTTTTTGATGCATGCTTTTGGGACCGATGAAAGCCTTGTGCCTTATTGCATTAGGACTTACCCTGTGTGTGACTTGTGTGGATGCATACTTTGGTGCATCCAGACTGAAAGGAGAAGAGATTTGCATACTGAAATCTCTCAGCAGCATTTAAAATTACAATAATGACTATAAGAAGTGGGTTTTTTTTTGTTTTGTTTTGATTTTTAATATTAATGAAGCTGGGCAGGGATATGAAGGGCTGTCAATGAAGGAGTTGGATCTCGAACTCATTGTTTCCCAGCTGGCAGCTCAATGCATCCCAGAGCTAATGCAACACAATTTTTGATGTGGAAAAATGAGCAGAAATCAATAGAAAGAAATTCTGGGAAGGAAAATGTGAAGTGATCATTCAAGGAAGAAGAAATAAACTGTGTGACAATGATTATTGATTGGAGACTACTGTATAGGCAGAGTTGCACAGGGAAAACTTTGGGGCATCTGCAGAAGATAAATTGAAAATAAATCAACCGCATAGGGCTGCTACGAAGAGCAGATGTTGTATTAGTCTGAGTTAACAGGAGTAGCTAGCGAAGCAGTTAAGATGATTAAAATGCCGAGCAAAGTACTGGTTGGGGCTCAGACACACACTGCCAAAACCGTGTAAATAAACAAGCTGGAGGGAGTTTGGATGACATTTTCCAAGCTGGCAAGGAGGATGGGACATCAACCCTTGGAGGAAATTTAAGGCCATCAAAATGTCCTGTTTATTTTCTGACTTTCACCTTGCACCTAACACACACAGAAGTGTTGTGTCATCCTGATGGCCAATGAACGCCGGCCACTCCTCTGCTTGCAATTTGAATTGAGCTAGACCTATTCAGAGTTACTCACTGATAGTTAAATTACGACTATGTTAAGCCCTAGATTAGAGGCTGCAGCCCTCCGAGCGAGCTGTGACGCTGCCGCTTTCCCCCTGCTTCCCCTTTGCTCTTGTCTTGCCTGGGCTGCAATGCCAACTACGCCCCAGCACCCCTAGGTGAAGCGAAGGGTTTCACACACCCCATGCCCATTTGCTTGCAGGGATGGATGTGATACAAGCAGTTTCTACCCTCTGCTTGGCCTGTTTGTGCATTGCCAGTCGTGGTTTCAGAAGGGAAGCAGGACGTGCCAACCTTGCCTCGTGTGACTAAGAGAAATCTAATACCCATTCTTAGTACAGCTATAAAAAATATATCTTCCTAAGGAAGCTGTAGGTAATTATGGATGAAAATCACAGAGTAGCACACTCACATGCTTTGAGAGGATGCCTTTGAAGCTGCAGCTTTCTCAGTAAAAGAAAAAGCCTAATTGGCTCTACACAGAAGTCTACAGTCTGGGATGCTGAGTTGATGCAACCTTGGCTGTAAAATGTCATATTTTCTACCATAATGGTTAGAAATAGATTTGTTCCACCAGAATTAGAGGCCTCAGTAGAACAAGTGGACCGTGCCCAGAGCCAGCCATCCCCCAGTTCTGCAAGTCTGCTCTGAAACACCCGCCGCTCTTACTTGTGGATGGGAGAAGTGTGGCCACATGATTAAATCTTAACTGATGGGTAGGAGTATGTAATTCTTCATTTTAGCTTCTTAGCTCCTTTGACAATGGAAAAATCATCTTTCACTCAGCAAAAACTTGACATGTGCCAAATGAAGAGTCTCCTTCAGAGCATTAGGCGCCTGGTGGGACCTTGTGAGGACCTGTCCTATGCTGTGTCCTGCTTGCTGATGTGATCCTGTCAGCTTCTCTTCCCAGGTTTTCTCTGACCCAAGAGGGCAGTATTTTGGTTAAGGGAGGTTTTCCTGCTTGCAGGTGGTGTGAGTAAAGAAGCCTGTGACAGAGAGCACAGCTCTTGGCTGGCTTTTAGAGCAGATCCCTGGTTTGATCTGTTAAACCTGACAACCTAAAGGATGCAAATGCCTTTGGTTAAAAGCATTCCCATTAGTGCTAACTGGTCTTCACAGTCTGTCCTGCAGCTCCCTTCCTTTGGGAGGCTCCCACAGTGCTCTGCATCTTGCTGGTGTCTAGTAGCTGAAGCCAAGAGATTCGATGCTTTGGGTGGCAGAAGTCCTTCAATAGCTGCAAACTGTTAGTCCAGGCCAGTTTTGTTTTCGTTTATCTTGCAGGAATTGCTGTTGGCTGCTGTGATGAAACATGCTTGGGTAATGAAGAAGATGATTGCCTTAAGATACCAAAGGAAGGAGGAGAAACACAGCAGGATTAGGGATTAAAGAACATTGCAGTGGAGATCTGATTAATTTCCCTTTACCCGGGTCACTTATATGTAGGAGTGGGTCTCATTCCACTGGAGACCCAAGAAGCCCAAGTGCTGATTCCTTCCTAGTCTGAGATAAGAAGTTAATTTATCCCTTGTAGCTACAAATCCTTAGAAGGTCCTATATACTATGAGCAGAAGCAATGTGTTACAGCGGATTTCTGCTTTACACTGCTTTTAGAATATAATCAAATACACTGAATTCCCTCCAGATACTATCTATTCAGTTTCTGAAAAGAGTTGTGCTTGCTTAGAAAATTCCATTTACTCAGTGCTGCCTAGAGCCAGCATTTTTCTCAGTACTTGTAGAATTTTGATGGATTTCATGGTGTAATATGTCTTTGATAGATGGTGATTTCTGTGTGATAAGATGCAATAAGACAAAAATAAAATCTCTGAGGACTTACATTTCTTTTCTTCTTATTTCCACCTAGGAGGAGTCAGTGCACAAATCAGCAAGTAGCAGCAGCATTTCCCCTGCCCAGATGGAAGACCCCTTTCAGGAAGGCACCAGCAGCAGAAAGAGTGAGTTTGATTAGAGGAGAGCAGAGTGGTTGTTTCACAGAGTCACAGAATCTTCAAGGTTGGAAGGGACCTCTAGAGATCATCTAGTCCAACCTTCCTGCTCAAGCAGGCACACCTAG
>JAVCKT010016824.1:0-13179 GCA_032273925.1 Rhynchotus rufescens
CCGCCCTGTGCCCCGTGCTCTGGGTGTCCCTGCTGGAGCAGGGGGT
Organism: Rhynchotus rufescens; assembly: GCA_032273925.1. Taxonomy (NCBI): domain Eukaryota; kingdom Metazoa; phylum Chordata; class Aves; order Tinamiformes; family Tinamidae; genus Rhynchotus; species Rhynchotus rufescens. The sequence goes on from JAVCKT010016824.1 coordinate 47, forward strand.
TGGACTAGATGGTCTCTAGAGGTCCCTTCCATCCTCACCTCCTTTGTCACTGATTCTGTCATCTCCCTCCAATGAGCGGGTTGGGGTAGTCTCCTACATCAGTAGAACTATATCAAGAAAAAGATGCTTTTTTTTCTTCTTTAGCATAGAAACAAGATCATATTCTAGCTTTTGTTGGGTAAGGAACATCAGATCTGAGCACAGACTGGTTGGCAACCTAGTTAACCCTCTGCCATGAGGAGGGGCAAGAAGTGGGATTTCGTGTGAGACTGAAGGCTCATGGAAACAAGCTATAAGTCTTCTGCAGCTAATATTGAAGTGTTCTCAAACTTCCCATCACTGGAGGTGTTAAGAGATATTTTAACTAGAAATATCACTCACTAGAGAGATACTTTAACGCAGAAAGTGAAACCAAGAGAAATCTCCATCCACAACTGCGAGGAAGGATTAAAGGAACCCCAAAGTAGTGGTGGCTCAGATGCCTGGTATCACCACAGACTTAACAATTCTATGAATATACAAGGTAAAGCCTAAAACATTGACAGAAATATAACATATTTTAAAGGGAAATTTCACAAAGCTAAAAACAGTGAGAAACTGACACACATACTTGTGGAAATTATAACTGTTTTTTAAGAAAGTTTCTTGGGCTCCCCAAAAAAGAGAATGGACTGCACTGGGTAAAAAAAATTACAGTCTCAACTGGAGAAATGAAAAGAATGCTAATAAGCTAACTATAGAATGCATATAAATTGTATTTAAAGTATAAATTATACTACTTTGCAATAATTAGTATAAATTGGAATGTATATAAACCTGTTATAGTAATATTACTATTATGATGGTGAATTATTTATAATAGCAATATCATTATTTATAAAGAATAAGAAATACATATAATATTTATAAATAATTGTCATTATAGATTATTACAAATGATAAGTGTGAAAGTTGTAAAGAACTCAACACAAGATCTACAGCCAGCAATGTAACGAGTGGTACAGATTTTAAGGATTTTTAACATCTATTTGAAAGAAACAAAAAATCCTAACTATCCCATAGATCTAGTCTTAAGAATATTTGACTTGTCAATTGCAGTGCAAAAGAAACACAAATGTTCAGTGAATTCATCATTTCTTTTTTGGGGGAAAAAATAAAAGCAGATAATAGTATGGTATTCCAGGATGGCAATGAATACTTCCCAGTGCAATAGGAACTTCAGAATGCACAATGCTAGCAACTGAACTTAAATAATTTTAAATTAGCAGGTCCAGATAACTTGCATCCTTTAACTTGCAGCCTTGTTTTTTTTCAGTCAGTTAACCTTGAAATGCTGCCAAAGTTTCAGAAAACTGAAAGACCACTCGTGTGCTGGGTCGTATTGTTTTGGTTTCATTTGTAAAGTTAAACAAAACAGCCTAGCCTTATATATATAATTTATATAAGCCATATATATATATATGTAGTATGTATATAAGGCTGCACTCCTTATACTAATCCTGATCAAAAGCTGATAGTAATGTCATCAATGCTCATTGACACAGGTGGATGGAAATTATAACTTAGAAAATTTGCAAGTTTGGTGGATAAAGGTGGCAATGTTATAAAGAAATAACAGTTACATTTCTGTAGGTTATTTGACTTGGTAACTCATGTCATTTCAGCTAAGGACATTTTTGCAAGATTAACACAGCATGGATTAAAGCATTAAATGTTGACCAGCTGGTCTCAGAATGTGATTTTAACAGGGCGTCTTTGTACAGGAGTTATTTACCTAAGGATTTAAGCATGGAGCAGCTTTAGCAATTTCCAAGCTTTATCAGTGATATAAAAGAGAACGTGTCATCACTGCTCTAGCTTCCAGGTAACACCCTAATGAGAGGAGTGCAAGTACTGAGGGCACTGCCACTGAGCAAACCCCAAACTAAACATATTTTAATGTAGTTCACGCAAAATGATGTATGTAGGAGCAGGAATGCAGGCCCTGCAGGTCTCTCCTTCCTTTAAAGCTTGTGGGGATCAGAGCGAGCTGGTCAGCCTAGCACGAGGTCCCACTGCCCACAGGGTTGAGCAGAGAAAGGTGTCCCTTCACTTTCTCCAGGCTTTGGCCACTATCCCACCCAAAACTCTTGTGACCAAGCACAGGAAACATGAGCTGGATCAAACTGGTATGATACAACCGTGCAGGAGAATGAGAGAGTAGCTACCAAGGGTTCGCTATCAAACTGAGGATGTTATTGAGTGAAATTCATTTGTATCTCTGCAGAAATAATCAGCCGCACACAGAGAGCAGGATGGGGCAGAAAAGCCTTGGGAAATTGCAGGTGTCCTGCAGGGCCGGCTGACGCAGGCCGGGCCCTCAAACTTTCCATCCGTGCTGCTGGTTAATATCCCCGCTGTGATTCAAGCTTGTGGTTTTAAACTGTGCTTAGGAGCAGTCCAGGGGACATCTGCTGGTAGGTCAGGCTGCAGCACAACTAGCTCTTGCAATTCCTACAGGGAACCTTCCCCAAACTGCCCCATTTTCACTTCTTGGAGATGTTCAAAGCGGCCTGGACACAGTCCTGGGCCACAGGCTCTAGGCGACCCTGCATGAGCAGTGGTGACAAGGCCTAGATGCTGAAGCTAAAGAAACTCTGACTGTGCATCCTCCACACATTTTTACAACAGATAAAAGTCTTTGGAATAATTTGACAAAAAATGTGGTGGGATTTCTCAGAAAAAAAAAAAAAAACCCTCTCTTGTCGCTCCCAGAAGAGGGGCTCCTATTTCAAACACTAATTAGTGAAGTCCTACAGCGGGTGTTAGGCAAGAGGTCAAGCTCTGTGGTCACAACAGTCTCTTCTGGCCTTGTAGCCTATAAATAGGCAAAGCCCCAGCGGAAAAGAAGTGATTAGCTTTATCTTGGGCTTTCCCAAAATACTGTGGAAAAAACAATAGGAATGTAGAAAGATCAGGAATGGTCACTTTGCAGCAATTATGCCTAGTTCTGTATTTCTGCTGAAGAGACCAAAGCATTTTGTGATCTGATTCCAAAACACCTCTGAAGCTCTTCCTTCTTGCTACCAGAGCACAGCCAAGCCTAACATACCTATTTTCAAGGCTGCTAAAAAGTCAACATTTCATAATTATAGCAAAGGTTGGGTTTGAAGTCCGTGGGTGTTTTGCTGTTCTCATTTATTGGGTGGATCAAACCACAGTATCTTTGCAAAGGAAGGACCTACCTCAAATTGTCCGTTGGATTTTAAGTGAAACTCAAGGGATTTAAGCCACACAGAGTCTGGAAAGAGCACACATTTCTCATGGAGGGAGGAAGCGTACAAATTTGTTATATTTAGGCAACATTTGAGAAGAATTCTACCTAATAAAGTGGGTCATTAAATAGCCGCAGTATAAACCAACAACAGACAAGAACAATTATTCTGTACAACTGTGCTCCCTCGATAGACCTTCCAGATATTCTGTTTGCCACAGGAATAGTCAGTGGAATAAGAAAATACTTCACACAGCATGTATCCTCCTACAACCCTTTTTTTCATGAGAGAGAGAGGAAAAAAAAAAACGCCAACTACTTCTATCTTTAATTTTCTGGGAGCAGAATTAAGGGAATGCATGAATCATGGGAGGCAGAAGCACCGATTTCTTGGTCTGTTGACTTTAAAAATATATAAACACCAAAACAGCATTCAAGTGAAATCACTGGGATAGTTTTGCCAGCCAAAGGACTCCCCACTCCACCAAACACAAAGGTATTTGTATTTGGTGCAAATACAAACAACAAAACTATGCACAATGTCTGAGTACTTGAGTCCTTACACCAAAAACTTGAATAAATACTTGAATTCTAGACCATAAAGAAAAATGACTCCACAGCCTGCTAGCCAGGACAGCTACCTAGGCGGTACACTCGGATACTTGGCCCTCTGCTCAAAAAAAATGTTTAAATATTTCCTTAAAAGAGGAGCACTGCCAACAGACATGCCTGGAGTATCCCATGAGTGTATTTAGAGCTCATTTGTGGGAGAACAAAAAAGAAATCCTCCCCAAACTTAAGTTTCCCACACTGTGCTCGAGTGCCCTGCGCACTGAAATTAGCATCAAGTGGGAACTGCTACGGTAGGATAAGCGACATGTCAGGTTTGTGGATCTAGCTCAGAAAAACACCCAATTCCTCCCAAATAAAACACAATGATTTCATATCAGCCCCACAGATAATTCTGAGCCAGCTGTTCCTGCCAGCTCAAGGTGTCTTTGAAAGGACTGTCCAGGGCCCCATGGAAGCCTGCCGGGCTCCTGGAAGCAGGAAACTTCTCCTGTCGGCAACAGCTAGTGCTGGCTCCTCCTTGGTCTTTATGATAAATTCAGTGGTAACATTGCCACAGATTTTACATCAAGCACAGGGTCGGGCCTTCGGATAACCATAAAAGCTTCATGGGAAGAGCAGTGCATCGAGGGTCAGCAGTGGCTAGTGAAGAGGCACCTCCAAAGATCTTCAAATTCACATTAAAAACAAAGTCACACCCCACAAATAAATATGGTTCACATTAGACCCATGCCTCTATAGGCTAAATATAACGTAATTATTACTGGAAACAAAGGCAAAGGAGAAGCGGAAGAGATGTATGGATTCCTGAGCAACACTCTTCCTGCCCGAGGTAGGAAAGGGCCTGTGTTCTCAAATGAAAAACAATCCCCATTTCAGGGTGTTCCACACAGAAAAATCACTTTTTTGAACACATCTTTGTTTCAAACCTGTGTTATAAGGTGTTTATTTACAGCCAGTCCTGAGAAAGTGAAGTATCTTGATTCTGGCTTTTGATGGGTCGAGGCTCCTAAGCAAAAAACCCAAGACATTCTAATTACACTTAATTCTATTTTTTTTTTTCCACTTTTAAACCAAACCTCTCTTGTTCTCTTTGGGTACAAGACAGGACAATGAGTATATGCTTTAAAATACTGCCACGTGGGAACCACAAGACTTTGATGTGTGTCTTTAAAGCCACCCAAAACATTACAGAAGAAAAAAAAACACAACACAGTCTACTTAAGAAAATCTTGTAACTTTTATTACTTTCTGGGGATTGTTTTCTCAGACATTTAAGTTTTAAGCCAGCTACGCCATTTTGCCTATAGATTTCTCTCCTATAGAAAAAAAAAAGATAAATTTCTGGAGGGAAAAGCTTGGGCAGGTACCACCGCCCTACAAACCCTCCCTCCTGAACCAAGATGGCAGAGGCTTTTGGCGGGGTTTCCCGCCCAGATTGGTGCCAGCGGTGCCCTCTTGTGGAGAGGCTCCACCCTGGAAATCACCTGCTCCTCTCAACGGACACGTTTTACCAGGCCAGGGGACCTGCTGTCACCCACCGGCTTCCCTCTTCCTGCATTTCTTTCTGTTTGTCCCCTCCTTGGATGAACGATGCTGGAGACCCTCGAACACGTCTCCCTTATGGGCTGTGGGAAGGGCAAGGGAGCCATCCCTAAGTTTCCTGAAGAGACCGTGATGACTACTGAGCTATGGACTATGGGCGTGTGGAACCAGTTCTTTCAGCTGTGCCAAATTCCCCAGTTTTAGCACTATTCCCCTTTCACATAGCAGGGGAAAACTGCCCTAAAGAAAACACTGCATAAAATTCTGCTAGTGACAAGGAAAAGGGACAAAATGGGCATCTTCCAAAACAAGAGCAAAATTTCTGCACCCTGCTCACTACTAGCATGTTCTTAACCTTTGTCTCAGCTACAGCAACACTGAAATAGTCCCGAAGATGTTTTCAGGCAGTTAAAAAAAAAAAAATTCTTCCTTCTTGTAACATTCTTTTGACTGTTGCTACATCCATATGTTATATACATGCTGTCCTTTCCCATACTTTGGAAGAATATTGTTATTTATTAAAACTGGTCATTTCAAAATGCTGAAAATATGAGTGTCACGGATCATAAACACCCACTTAGCACTACTGCCAAGACCTCAGATCTTCAAGGAACACAGCAACTCCATTGGAGTTATGAAAGCTGAGCCTATCAAACTGCATTCGGTCTGAACCCAGGATAAGGAAAACCACACAGTATGATACCTCATGACTACTAAATGTAGGGGAGTGGTGTTTTTCTTCTCTTCAATACTAAAAGCCTTCCGGCACATGAGATGCATGCAAATTAGCTGGCTCTCCAAAACACACAGGGTTGATGGGACTATCAAATGATCTTTCATTAGAAGTACAAGATTAAAAAACAAGTATATTAAAGCAGTGAGTGTGGCAGATAGAGTGACTGAGGACTTCTGCACTCTGCAAGACATGAAGAGGCTGCACAATATGCAGCCTAAGTGCAACTCAATGAAACAGGAAGAGAGATGACAAAGAGAGGGCAGGGAGGAAATCTGCACGGACTGCTTCTCCTTGAGCTATGGGCGTGAGACATGACAAAGTAAACACGGTGTTTTCCAGATTCATAGAGCACAGATTAGTATCTCCTGCATCAGGTTCTGTCTAACTCAAAGTATGAAGAGCCCTCTTCCAAAATTCAAGATCTCTTAGAAACCTGTTCACAGGGAGGAGGAGTTACTCTACACTGCTTTGTCCCCTACACCTCGGTGCACACTGAAGTCACATTTCTTATCGCTGCGGATGCATCTGTCTGCTTTGTTGCTCTAGACATAAATAAACCGTAATGGGAGTAAGCAGCAACCTACGTTCTGGGTGCTCATTTTCAGGGTAGACTACAAGGATATTCTTTCCACTTTCACTTGTGTGCAGTCTTCATCTCACTTCTCTTGAAGCAAGAAATTACAGGGCATATCGTATAAAAATACATATTAGCTAGCCAGTTTAAGACAGTAACATAATTCTTAGTGATTCCTATTTCTTCTCTGTTCCACCTAAGACCATTTAGCATTCAAAATACCTGAGAATTGCAAAACATTACAATGTTCATCAGTGTTGCAGTTGACTAACAAAGTAAAATTAGTAAAATCAGTTGTTGGAGAGGCTCCCCGCTCTGCTCTCGCGCTCCACTGTTACATTAAAGACGTCCACAAACTACATTAGCTCTGTGTCATAAATAAATTTGGGTAGAATCTTAAGCCTTCCACCGAATCATCTCTGCAAAGATGGCCCATCTTCTCAGCTAGCAGCAGCCTGCAGAAAGGAAAACATTTATCATATTATTTGGGGACAACACGGTAATTGAAGATCTATTAAACAGGACCATTATTACTTACCTTTCTTTGGCTAAGAGAACAGACATCCCCACAAGCTTAGCAAACTCATCAGCTGTGAGAGAACCCTTTTCAGATACCTACCAAAAAGAACAAAGACACAAATAAACAAAGTGTGGCATGAAAATAACAATAAGGTTGTTCTCTCGGATCCTGAATATCAGTTCTTTAGTTTGTTAACACAGCTATTGCTGTGAACTGACAAACTGGTAGAAAAACTCTTGTGAAGAAAACTAGTTTGCTCGCATTTTAGAAAAATTACAAGTAATTATAAGCAACTTCTCTCAAAAATACCTTTTAAGTATGCTGGGAAACCTTCCAAGTATACAGATGCGATACAGAAAGGAGTTAAATCTGTAAAAATATAACATATGTTCTTTGCATTTTTTTAAGAAGATATCTCAGGAGAAATGAATGGAAAAATTAAAATAGCTCACAGTCAGCAGAGTCCTGTTGCAATCAGTATTTACACAGCCCCACTGCACTAAATGATTCTGTAAACAGTGAAGCTTGAAAGAGGAAACAAAAGGCAGCAGGGCAGGAGGGGTCATCAATTTAGAAAATTTCAGTGATCTCAGAGGGAGGTGGAGAATTTGAGTTAGTTTAAAATATCCCACTGCCTGTAATCATTTCAGAAACCTTAGTACGCCACCCTAATTACTGCATACTAGTGGGATCAGCAAAAGACACCGTTGCATTCAGACAAGGCCACAGACAGGTTCACTCTCAGACTCAAAACTTTAGCCCTGTCATCTCCGACACGTTGGTTTCCACATGCAAACATGAAGCCTCCTCACATTGGTAGGACATCTACATGCTTGGAATATTAGTTGTCTATTATATATAGGCACTGAAATTCCCACGTAAACACATGCTTTATTACTCTACAATTAATAATTCTGCTCTTTCTCCATTGCTTCAGATTCAAGCAGACTTTCATATCCAGATGTAGCTGCTATTTCCTGCTTCCCACATAACTGCCTTGGGAGGGGTTTACTTTGTGTCATTCCCAACAATCTCTTAGTCGTTTCTGTTTTACAGATTCTTAGATTAAATAAGTCTTAACTAAGACTGTATAAAGCTAAATAACTGAATGTGAGTACTGCAATCAGTAGCACAAACTAACACTACATAGGGGTAATTACTTACGCTTTTCCTTCCCAATCCATGGCTCTCACCAGGAGGGACTGCAGGTTCCTTTGACATCCATGGCATTTCCTGTCCTCACCACCGTTCAAAGCCACATCACTGCCCTGACTGAAGCCCTGTGACTTCCTTTCATTTTTCCTCCAAGGTTCAAGTTACTGTACATTTAATACTAAATATATGGCTGATTTTGGCCACAGTTCTGATCTCATCTTCCTTTTCCCTTATGCAGCAACCCTCCTCATTCAAAGCTGCTCCCTTATATTTTTCTATGAAGTCCAAGCAGGATATTAGGAAAACAGGAAAAAAAAAGACAAATTCTGGATGGATAGAGTCAGCCTTTAGGCAGCTTACTGAAAAACAAAAACTAACATCCTGCTGAAAAGCACATAGGAAAATGTGTCAAATAATGGCAAAGCAGTACACTGAAGAGCCAACACGTAAGTAAGACCAGCAAGTTCTATCCCACTGAGCAATCTGTACTACTTTTTGGGGAGGGATTAATCTAGCTTATTTCTACAGCAGTACTCCCCCCAACAGAGAGCTCTTGAAAGCAGTAAACTCAGTACAGCGTTTCACATATAGTGTCCTATTATTATATGGAATGAACCCAAGCCAAATGCCTATATCAACATTTAAGGGTTACTTTCACTACCTTCCACCACAGTGTGTAAACGGTTTGAAGTCCATTTTTGTTAAATTAAGTGCCTAATACCATGCCATCAATTTTACCCCACAGTACAAAAGTTCTGAAGGAAAGTTGAGGGAGGCTTGTAAAGAGATGAAAAACTCATTTACTCCTTAAGGAGAAAGCCATGACTAAGATGACTGCCTGAGCAGCACTCTGACAAGTGCTATTTAAGTACAATGTATTACTCTTTGAAGATTTTGTGAAATATTTTCTATTTCAAAACCTCAAAAAGAAAATCAGTGCCACATATTTTTACACCTAATGTGTTTAAATTTCCCCAGCATGGTCAGAACATTGAAGGAAATAAGTGTTCACATACTGTCTCTAAAGCAGAAGCTACCATTTCCTCTTCATTGTGAGACTGGAGTTCAATCACCATCACACCACTGTCGAATATCCGAAGTCTAAAATCAAAAGAGAGATTCAAAGCAACTAAAACCGCTGTGCACATCATTTAAGAGCACATTTAATATGCACCTATAAATGTATTGTTAAAGAAAAGAAAATATAAGATGAACTTAAAATTAAATGTATCTTCAAAATCCAAAGAGCCTGAAAGGACCAGGGCAAAGCCTGGTCTTAGGCAGACACTTACTCCAGTCTGAAAAACAAGCTCCAGCAATAGCTGGGTGAAAGAAAACAGAAGATTTAACAGGTATGTTAAATGTAACATATCTTAAAGTGACCATTAGCTTAATGTTTCATGAAAGTAGCACTTTCTGCTTGGGAATATGCACCATTTCTCATTCTAACTATGGACGGCTGACTTTGTCAGATGAAGCCTTAGGCTTTGACCTTAGATGTAGACTACTACAATTCACGTGTGAGAAGTGTATCAAGACGAGACTCTCTCCCTTTGTTAAAGTTTTTTAGTATCTGAAATGGAACAAATGCTTCCTTGGTTGGCCAAGATACCATGAAGAAGAACTTAGTAAAGAGTACAAGATGCTAAAAAACAAGAGGAATAGTTCCAGCTGAAAGCTCTCAATCAAAAGAATTCATGCCTAAATTTTAACTATCAAACTTAGACGAAATTGTATAGGAAGCAAAAAGAATACTGTCTTCCTGGTAGACGAAGTGAAACATGGTGATAAGTTCGTATTCTAGTGTGGAGTGGATGTTCTTGCAAGGAACAGATTTCTAAATTTTTTTTGGACTTTATTTCTAAAATCTACTGCATGTAACGTATCGAGTCATCCAAGCACTGTAGCCTGGCCTGTGAGTGCCACGATACAGAAAAGAATCAGCACCTCAGATCTCTCACCTCAGGGGTAGTTTCAGTGACTCCAACATCTTGCAAGCATTTACTAAATCTTCCGGAGACAACAACTATGAAAACAATCACAGTTATTCACAATTTACATGTGAAGCATACATTATTACACAAAAACAAGGATTTGTTATAACTGCAGCCATAGAATGCATCAGGTTAAATAAGTCTCTTCATTTCTTTCATTATATCCTCCAGTCTGCTCTCTTGGCTGTTACACTCTTTGTTCTCTTAGTAAATTTTCTATAATACTGCTTCGTGTCATGTCTACAGAGAGAACTGCCGTATTTTGGAAACAACTTTTCATCATTCTCTACTATTTTCTGTTCTTTCAGTTTTCTTTCTAGATAAGCATGGATTTTTTTTTTTCTCCTATTATACAAAATGTTTTCACATCTCTGTTATAATGACAAAAGCAGTATATATTATGACAGGCTATGGAGGAATGTAAACATTATGTGGAAGACGAAGCAGGGGAAAAGGAGAAAATTCCTAAGTTTAATAAAGGAATGATTTCTTTGTGCTATTAGGGCTGAGAGAGGAAATAGCAGAGATTACTCTCATGCTTCCTCTTTAATTAATTTATGAATTAGCTTATCAAGCAAGTACATTTTGAAAATATTGGAGACTATCAGCTTCTCACCTCTAGTCCTCGTGCCCGATTTACCAGGCAGTAGACCTCAGTAAGAGACATGATCCCTCCCCGCTCCTGTGTAAGCACAAGACTGGTAAGAGAAACAGTATTAAACTTGTCATCACAGTATCTCACTTGCAGTCACCTGATGAACAGGTAAAACAGAGGAGATAAATTATGGGCTTTATTGCATAAGCCTACCCAGATAATACCAAACCTTTCTAGCATTAGAGGAAAGCTACTGGATGGTATCTTTCTCTAATCATTTCAAAATGCAAAACTCTGATTCTATATCCAAAGACTGAATTGTTTTAATGCTAAAGTAGAGAACAAATTATAGAAACAACAAATTTCAATATATTCAATCTATAGCACGTATGCTTTTTAGGAGGCACATAGTCATGGGCAAGTTTCAATACAAAATCAAATTTTCTGGTGAGAATCTTGAATTCTGTTACAGCTTCAGAAAAATCAAAATGCAAGGAAGTCCACAATAGAAAGAATAACGTGTAATAACTCTACAATATTAGTAAAACATGCAATTTTAAAACAGTTTAAAAATGACAGCTTATATTTTCAAAATCATTGCTATTTTTCCTTTTTGAAGAGAAGTAATATTCTGTGGCAAGAAATGAATCAAGGGTCTCTTAAAAAAAAGACTGCTAATGTCATTTACAAAAGCATCACCTATACTTTGGTAGCTGGGACCTGTGATGCCATTATATTCTAAAGAAATTTTTGTGCTTAATATTTAAAAGTTCTAATTCAAAAAGAGACTATTTATTCTCAAGAGGCAAAAAAAAAAAAAAAAAAGAATCATAAAAGTTGAATATGAAGCTGCATTGCTAAATCTGAGATTTAAGGAAAGACACAGTACTACAGCCAAAACACATTTATATCAAAATTGAGCAACACACAAAAAATGCATATTTAGGTGCTTTACCTCTAATGGAGCCTGTAGAATTCCAGCCAGTTGCTTTGCCAGTTGCATATGGTAATGTGTCCCAGATCCATATGTTTCCCTGGTAACTGGATTAGCTATTCCCATACTCAGCAGATAGGATTTGAACCTAATAGTCTAAAAACAAACAAACAAACAAACAAACGTGTCTGTGCTTTTAAGAAGAGGTCAAAATAAAAGGTACCATGTTTAACTAAAACAGGTGTACTGTAACTAAAAGTACAGCAGAAAAATAGAAACAACCATTCCAAAGTGTTCTTTACTAACAGGAAATATGTTAGAGAGCTTTTTGCTTTGCTCTGCAGAGAAATGTTTCTGTTGACTCCAAAAACAAAGTTCATTTACCTCATCCTCAGTGATGTCACCTTGTTTTTCTTTAATTTTATTAGCTATTGACTTGGATAACTCCACCATTTCCTTAGCCTATCAAGAAAGACAAATGTGTAAGTCCACTTTCAGCTCAACAGAGACAGTGTGCTCCAAAGTGAGGAAAGATCCCAAGGGGGTGCCATACCTTGTCCATTAGTTTACTAAGGTCCTCGAAAGCCTGCAAGGAGAAGAAGATGTTGCAGTTAAATGCAGTGCCATCATTTGGGATCACAGACACAGCCAACTGACTCTGTCCAGTACCAGGATATCCCTAAGAGCTCCTTTCTCTTAACAGGAGTGCGTTGCAATTTATAGTTTTACAAGAATGGCTTATACATGAATAATCAGTTTTATACACAAAAATTAGACAAGCCAGGAAAACCAAAGAATGAAGCATCTGACATTTCTAGTACGCAAACATCAGTGCAATATCATTTACAAAGTTTACATAACAGGAAAGAAATAATGAGATATTAGGACCCTGAATACATTATTTCCACCAACTTTTTATGCTCTCCTAAAATATGGGGGAGGGTTTCTGGGTGAGCGCATTAGGTCTCCTTCACTGAGTCTGAGGGCCATCTCCTGCTTCCTGGCAGCACCAAGGCAAGGGAAGGGTGCCTCCTGACAGGGCAGTTTTACTTTATTCATTGCTGAATTGGTGAGACTGTGGTTAATTTAAAATGAGCAAGGACAAGGGCATCTGCTTTTAGATAATATCAACTGAAAAGAAAAAAAGCCTAGAAATGAGTGGCAACGTCTTTTCATCTAAATCTCTCATATGTTGGTACTATTGATGCTACCACCACAAAGAAGGGAAAAAAAAAAGTTAAAATTTAGAATGAAATA
>JAVCKT010016825.1:8718-19992 GCA_032273925.1 Rhynchotus rufescens
AGATTGCCCGTTGCACAATTCTAGCACTCTGAAATTATGCTTACCTCACTCATCTAAAATAAACTATCATTCCTCAGAAGCAGACAGCAACTGAGTCATTTAAAAGCAACAGCTCCAGACTGTTCTCTGCAGTAATCCTTCAGAGAAGAGTCAAATCACTTTCCCTGCAAAAGCAGCATCTTCATATTCAATTACAACGAGGGCTTTTTTGGTACGCACATTTAAAACTTGATTTCATCTGGCAGAGTAAACAACAGATGGGATCCACCTCTGAAATAAGACCTCAAAGTGTGTGTGTTGGGGGAGGGGGGAACTGACGTCTTGAACAGCCCCCTCCAAACGCATTCAAGTTACCAATGCCCCAAATAAACCTAATCTAGTGTAAGAATTCTCACCATCTATCCAGGAAGAAAAGCTACTTTGTTCTAGACCAACACGTACCTTTTTTTGGAGCTGCGTTCTCGGCTTCTCTCCCTGGAGCTATGCCTGCTTCTATGGTGGCTGCGGCTCCGGCTGCGGCTGGTGGAACGAGACCTGTGGCGGTGACGCTTCTCACGCGACTTGGAGCGGGTTCTTCGCTTTCGTTCCCGGGAGGCGGAGCGAGACCGATGTCTGCGACGTTCCCGGGACCTAGATCTAGTAATGGAAAAAATGTACAGAGCATTCACCTAGCTGCTCTATCAGCACACTTGGAGTATTTAATGCTCCATGTATAAGCAGGTCTATGCGGAGAACAGCCTACAGTGTTCAGAACTCTGACGCTTACTTATCCCTGGCAAACAAAGAGAAATGCAACATCAGAAATCCTACAAAGGCCTCTGTAACTAAGGCGCACAATTTCAGAGCTGACTCATGGCCATACCTACAGCTACAACACAGCCAATTCAGGCTTTGAAAAGGAATTACAAAGCAGGGAAGTTCTGCCTTTTGTTTGAAGTCTTCTGCTCATTAGACGAAGTTTTAGAACTTCTCAGTGCAGTGACAGAGATCTTCAGGCAAAAGTTGTGCATTATGATGTCCTGAGAACACAGTTGGTCTGTTCTCCTCCATAGCTACTATAGGAAGACTAGGCTGGAATGTTCTAAACATCAGAGGTTCATGATTTTTTTTCTTCTTTAATCACCTTGCACTAATACCTCATTTGGTGATTTTCAACTGCAGGTCAGGAAAGCTGACACTACACTCTGACAAGACTAACCTGGAGCTTGGGATTTTTAAAATATGGATTTTCACAAAAAGACACTGAACACAACCTGTTATTTTGAACAAGAAGTAATCCTCTATGTTCCAGCCATTATCAGAGGCTACACTGCAGTAGCCATAGATGAGACATACAGCCATAAATGATTCAGTAAAATGGTGATAAATGCTGCATAAGCACCCAGAAAGATGACCACAACAGGATGCTTTATCAGTAAACAAAGGCATTGTGAATTAGTAATGCTTGATAAATTTGCCACGTTCCAAGCTTGTTAGGTCAGCTGTCTTGTCTGCAGATTTACATACCTTTTGGCATGCTTGCTGTGGGATCTGGACCTGAAACAAATGAAAAAAGGGTGAATCGATTTTTGCTACAGAATCTTATTTTCAACTATTAGGTATAATCTACTACTACTACTAAGTTGAACTAGTTGACCTATTACAGTATTTCTTGTCTAATTAATAGAAAAGTTCAGAACTTTTCATTAGATGTTAACACCTTGTTGCTACAAGGTGGTATTTACAAGGTGGTGGTATTTACCAAGAAACACATCCCTTTTCACTGCTGCTAATTTCACATAACTAAACAGAGGTCAATTGCTTTCCAAGTTACATTTCAACTGTATTTAACACAGAAAATCCTGACATCATCTGTGCACTCTCAAAACAATCCATCCCATTTACAGGACATTTGTTCAGATATGCAGAAACACTGTAGTTGTCCATCATTTTAAAGAAAAGGCTTTCTACGGAAACAATTCAGGTTTTAAGAGCAAAACATTAACCTCACTTTCAATCCATGTCAGTTTCCAGGGAATAAAACCTACTGTGATTCTGCAGTTTTAAAAAAGTGTGAATAAACCACATTTTTTTTTTTTTTTAACATGAAGCAACTGTTCATTATTTATATGCAGTTAAGGATGACATCTACCTCCTTAGTTTCTCCCTTTCTTCTCTTTCCCTCTCCTCTCTACGTTTCAGACGTTCCTGATTCCGTTTCTCTTGCTTATCAGCCACGATCCTCTAGAAACAAGAAAACCCATATTCATTAAGTTACATTCCAAAATTTCTCACATGAAGATGCTATAAAAATATCCTAGACCATTAATGTTCAATCCTTTGTCTGGTATATACTTGTGTATATAGTGGTGTATACTTGTGTATGCTCTTCCTCAGCATATTTGACAATGTTTTCAAGAAATACAAGTTATTGCAGAAGAGCTGCAGCAAATAGATGGGTGTTACACCAAGACCTGAAAGATGTAAATTTGCATTAATTAAAAGTTTCTCACAAAGGGAAATTCAGAGTAGTAAAGTCACATCTTTAAAGTGAGAGTTTCCGTAACAATGCTACCCCATTTTGGCCACAGGTGAAGGATATAAGGTAATGAGAATTGGGAAAGTTTAAGAATTTTGTTAACTCCTTCAGCTACATTGTAGCAATAAAACAAACTAACAAAGAAAAACTTAAAGGATTTGGTGGAGGTGGTACCTGGTTTACTTTTGAGACCAAATTTTCTGTACTATGAACACGAGATATAAAATTAGAAAGGATGCTTTAGTTGATAGTCCCCAGGTTGAACTCACTACTACTGGGGACAAGGCACGCTCAGTAGAGGGCCCTCAAATGTGGAACTCACAACTGGAGATCTGGCCAAACCCAAGTCTTGCCACCTTCTGGACATGATGCAAGAAATTCAACTCTTTGTAAAGACCTTCTTCTGAGATGTGGAATTGCCCCAGCAGCATCTTGATTAGATCTCTGAGGAGAGCTCTGAGGAAGGAGGGGATAATTATTGTTTTCTTTTTTTGTTAGCAAAGTACTTCAAAAGTTTTTTGTTTTTTTTATTGATGCTTTGGGAATGTGTAATAATCATCCATGCATATTTTTCTCAAATGATGTAAATAACCAATTAACCCCTTTGTGTCAAATTACATTTATACTTCCTCATATAGTATCAGTAATTTATCTGTAAGTAAGGTTTCTTGTTAAAGTGCTTGTGTAATTTCAGAGAATGATGAGAGGAAAAAATCTCTCTCTATATAATATATACATGTATATCTAAGGCATTTTAAGAATTGAACTGCAACAGTTATATTTAAGAGCCTAAACTGCCAGTATAGTCAATAGAATAAGTTAAGGATCAATCACAGTGATCATGTAAGACAGTGGAAATAATAAGAAATAAGCCAAGCTGATTTGTTTGAACTCAGTAGCAACATATTTTGCTTTTAGGGTTTCAATCCATTTAGACATGGTCTTTAGTGAATTCTACAGTAAAATGTTTAATTGAGCTTTAATCCCACAATTCACATAGTAAGACTATAAAAAGCATAAGCATCCAAGGCCATTCTCTTGGATACCTAAAGTCTAGGGTTTCATTCCAATAACTCCTTCAGGCAGATGATTTCCAGTCAAGATAAAACGTGCTGTTTGAGCAAGCATTCCACCTCAATTGCAAAAGCTTCAAGCTAAGGAGAACACGTAACTTCTCTGTAACAACTATTTTCATTTGTTAGCCTCACATACATCTTCTGTTCATTCTGGGATAGCTTCTGCCTTCAGTCGTTAGAATGTAATTTCACCTATGGTCAGTTAAGCCTAGAAATCCTGCACTACCAAATATCCTCTTTCCTTGTTGGTACCTATAAAACGAAAGTCCCCTCCTAATCTTTGGATGAAATAGGGACACTAAATTTCTTTAGCCTTTCATCACAGAACAGGTTGCTTGATCTCTAAATATTTGTTACTTTTTCTTCTGAATACTTTGTTTACGTTAACATCTTTATGTGCTGGTACCAAAACTGAACACTTTTCAACAGTTCTATGTACATTTTGCCCTAAGTTATATAAAGAAAATAAAATTCCTGATTTGAATTGTAACAGCTACATTGAGATCCCAGCGTTAGGCCCACTGTATATTTCTGTATTTCCAAGGATCTCGTTAATACTTTTAGCCAATAATTGGCTAGAGGTAAGATTCATTTGGCTGTCTTCTATAACTGAATTTGTTCCAGTATCATCACATTTCAGAATAATTCCACTTTTTAAAAGTGTTTTTATTTGTTCCCAAGACGTGCTACTTAGAACATGCTTTAATGTCCCTCAGTGCAAAAGAGGCCATCTTATTAAGTTACCTAGACAACTCTGATATGAAATGCAGATGTTACAGATGGATGAAATATCTCAAATTCTAAATTAATAAGAAAATACACACACAATCAGAGAAGTATTCCATTAGGACTGTCAGACAAATAACTAAGTAGGAGCACAAAATGATAGGAATTATTTACCCTGAGTTCCTCAAGCTTCTCCCTTATTTCAATAAACCCTAAGTGCAGTTTTCCTCCAAAGTGGTCAGCAAGTCTTCGGTCATTATCATGAAGACCAAGATAAGCAGAACAGACTTCACAAACCCGTAGCTTCTGCTGTTGAAAGCTGGAGGCAGGCATAGAGTTCCTGTATACTTCCTGGAGAAAAGACATTTTGGTGACTCTTACCTCTTAAATAAATAACTTGCATTATTATGCATTAATAAAAGTGTATCAGTTTGCATTACCGATCAGCATAATTTTAGTTACACTATCCATAAATCAATGGTCTCGTTAAAATACGAGGCAGGTTATTTTGAATATCTGTCCTATATGAAAAATAGGACATTAGCAATTGGCTTTGCAAATTAAGGCAAAAGAAAGTGAACTAATTACTATCTTTACTTCAGATGGCATTACTTTTGAAAAATGCCCTTCTTATATTCATTGTGTTGAGTGTATGTTAACACTATAATTAGTGAATGTTGGCATATTAAGAAAATATTGATTCGTTTTTAACCCTGAATCCAGTTTAAAATATAGCTTTCTGATAAATCTAGTGTCATATTAGTCACTAGCTTAATAACTTAAAGTGAGCAAAATATATCTGCAGACAGTCAGATGGCATCCATGTGAGAGTCAGCTATACCTTCAGTGCCATTAAAATAAGTGCAATGTTTTCAGGTGAAATATACTATCATTTCAGGTGAAATATAGTATGTAAAAGTTCTTGGTGAGATCTGCCACTTCAGCAAGATAAATGACATCAAGTTCCTTGCCTAATGCACAAATCCTTTCAAAGAACATATACCTAGCAGTGGCTGGAATGGTAGCCGTCACTGGAGCATTTCCAGCATCAGCCACATCAGCACCTCATGATGCACGAGACAGTTGTCAGCAAGAGACATGAAATTGTGTGGCATAAAAATATCCAGAAATATGCACCCAACTAGCACCAACAACTAGAACTACCCTATAAAGTTACACTAAGCATCACTGTAATAGTACATGAATGCATTTAAAGGCATACTGAAGGAAAACGTAGGGAATTCCGGAGCTGTCCTCCAGACCAAAGAGTAAAAATGCACTTAAACCTTTCCTCTACACGATGCCACAAAGCGAAGTCCTCAGTTTTAAATAATTAGCTAGGAAAGTGCCAGTAGCTCAAAAAAAGCTTGTATTACAAAGATGCTGACCAATTTAGTATTGAACTCTGTCCTCAAGCATTGCATAACAAACTTACTTCAGCTTCTCTCTTCTTTACTCGGGCCTTTTCCACCTCATCCATTACTTTTTGAGATTCTTCCACATTCCCATCAGCTCCCAGCTGTTCTACCTTGGCCAGCAGTTTCCCAATTTCTTCATTCAATTCATGAACCCTTTCAGCCTTGAAAGATAAAAATGCAGAGGTAAGATCTCCAAGTATAATTCAGACAGAAATTACTTCACGTTGAAACACAAGAAGAAAGGCTAAGTCGCCAAAGCTACACACCAATGCCAAAAGGAGGATCCTGTTGTCTACACTAAATATAGTCCTGCAAAACTTCTCTTCATACAACCAATTCTCCTGTTTTCATTAGAAAGTGTAAGGATTACCACAATTTTTGTGTCAAGTGTCACAGATAAGCAAGTTTGCTGAGCTGGAAAATAATGACAAGGTCTCTTCTCTGAGCTCTCTCCTCCCTGCTTTAGAGGCAGGCATGGGTAGGACAGAGGATTTATTTCCCCCATATGCATAAATTCTTAGACTGGACAGGATGCCAGACTGTAAAGTTGACTCCTTAGAAAAACAGCATATTTAGTCAGTATATGTAGTCTTGTGCAGAGTTCAGGTCAAATGCACCTATGCTAATTAAGCGACAGTCACTTATTACTGGGGAGAAAGGGAAAAAAAAAAAAAAGGAAAAACACAACCCCCTTGCTGCAGCCATTCCCATTCAGCAACCTTGCAGCGCTTCAAAAAAAACCCGGCAACTACTTGTACATGCTTACTTTAGCTGCAACTTCAGCACTGATCTCTTCTTGGGTTTCTGCTAATCTCTTCTTAGCCACTTCTGTTCTTCTGTCGCAGTCTGCAATAAATGATTGCAGGTGGTCCATTGCCTAAAACATCAATACCATAAATGAGTATCTAATCATCCTTAAATCATTTTCCTGGTTTACTAAAAATAACTGAGAAAATTTTGGGTTTTTTATTTTATTTTTTGAGTAACCTTTTAAAAAAATATATTCTACAAACACAGAATGTGTAATACCATTACACAGTAATGTTTTCATATTAACATTTTTTAAATGAGAGTATGCACTGTCACAATTCACAAGTTACACAAATACAAGTATTTGCAGGAATCTGTATTGAATCTTTCACCATGTCTTCTTCCTTAGGAAGAAGGGAATACTTAGTACATGCGTTAACAAGCATACTCAGGTTCAACTCCCTCAGCCAATACATCCTGTTAACTACTTTGTGCTAGTGTTTTAAGCTGATAAGCATATTAACAGTCTCTCCCTCCCTGCCAAAACCACTCTTTTTTTTCTCCTAGTAAAGACTAATTTCCTAGTTTGAAGTTCAGAAGTTTGTTGTTTGAAGTACCATGTACTGAAACATATGTTTCTGCAATAAATACAGCCATGAAAGTTTTTTTTGAGGAAATATGTATAGCATCTTGAGGTTTCTCTTTAAATGGTACTAACATTTGTTTGCAGTTTGATAACACCATGACAATATACAGGTTTAATATCTTTTGTTCTGCAGAAGACTTAACAGATCTACCTAGAGATGCAAATCTTTGTCAATCTAGAAAAAAAAACTTTCCAAAAAATGTACATTCTTTATGTACTGAACACCACTTTGTTGTCCAGTTTATCCACCACAGAATTTACAATTTCTCTCCACCATCAGAACAAAACACGTACATCAAGTTCGAAGAAGAAATCTTGATCTTTGGAAGCTATTTCATAGTCTGCCCTTAATGCCAGGTCATGCACTTTCAGGCATTCTCCAAGGTCCATCCTCTGAAAAGCAAACAGAGGCAAAGCCGTTTAGCTCCACTGGAATATACTACTTAGAGTGAAATTAGCATCATTTTCTTTATCTGTCAAGTAAAGTAATCTAAAGCTGTTAAGAAATCTAAATCTAAAATTCATCTGGTTATCGGAGTGAAAGGGAGTTTTAAATCTGTTTTGGTCTTACAGGCTTATTAAGAAACATGCATAAATTGGAGGGAAAAAAAAGGCAGATAGAGGGAACTATCCCATCATTATGGCAGCAACTTGCTTGCATTATGGAGTTTCATTAAAGTACTGTAAAAATATGTTTTACTATGTTTAAAAAATGACTAGAGCAGAACTAATCCTGTTAATTGATCCCAAGTTAAAACATCTGTAGAGAATCAAGCTCCCTGCAATAAATGGCTGAAGGCTTAATACAAACTACCTGCCTCAATCACCAGCTCAACTAGCTGCAACCTGTTGCTAAAAGCACAGAATCTTGAATTTCAACTAAAGCTTTTGGTAAGCTTTTCTGATAGACAACCAGGCACAGTAACAACATAGTATGTCAGGGATGGCATAAGAGTGGAATTGAGTAGCTAGGATGTCTTACAGTCCCAGGATGTCATTTCAGCATCTCTTAAATAACTTTAGTAATGATAATAGCTGCAATTTAGGGAGTGTTAGAGGAGGGTAGATTTTTATTAATATCTCATGAGGAAAAAGAAAATTTTGGCTTCCCTGCTCTTCTTTTAAGGCCCAGATCTTTCCAGTAACCTGATTTTGAGCTGGGCCTTACAAATAGTCACATGCCACACAGGGAGCAGGAACAAGTAAACACGGTAAGAGAAAAGGATTAATTTTCTTTAGCTTTGCTAAGGCAACTGTACCATTGGAACTGCATCTTAACAGAGTCTATTTTAGTCTTGTCTTACCTGATCCTTTGCAAGTACCTTAATAGCAGTACTACTACTAAACGCACCACTTAAAATTGACTTAGCTAGTAGAATTTTAGACAAACACACTCACATCTAGAACTCTTAAGCCAAAGTCTGCATGTGACATACAAACATCAGGCTGAAAAGCACTTCTGTTGGTACAAGTTACGCAACATTTGGCAAAGAGATTTAATCTTGGGAGTTCATTACTGTCAAAGATCCATACTGGATCAGAATTGATGAGTACCTTGGAAAACACAGACCAGTTTGCACTTTATGTTGGTTAATGTGGCTAGTTGCAAAGTAGAGCTAATAGATGGAACTGGACAGAAGATACACTGAGAGGGATTATCCTTAATTTCTGTACTGTCAAATTGTGATTTGCTGCCAAGACTTGCTCTTCTCCAGAGGCAGAGGACATGTATTAGCAGTCAGCCCTTTAGGACCAGTCATATTTGAAACAGGAGATGGCCACATGGGAGGACTCATGTGCAAACATCAAGCTACTGCTGAAAGTTTAGAAAAACATGCCTATAAACTGTTTTACATTGTCAATAACTTCTCAACAAACACATGATACTTCAGGTGATCTACAGATGGGCAAAATAAACAAGAAAGGCAAGATCAAAGTTTCCAGGCTTTGCATAACTAAAAGTTACTGAACATCTGAAGACACATTTTGGGGCTTTTTGCAGCTATGGCATTTTTACTGAAGATAAAAAACACAGAACACGCATGTATTTGGGGAATCCTTAAAAGTGAACACCAGCACACAAGTGTAATCTAGAATACAGCTGACGCACATACATACAAAGCACAATTCAGTAGTGTTTTTGCTGTTGCAGAGCTCTGCTTAAGAAACTAGCCCTTGTTACTAACAACTTGCCAATATACTTCTCTGTGACTTGATCTTTTTTCCTCTCAGAACATTAAATGGATTATTGAAGTTACTGGATTTGTCAGAGCTGAGGTAATTCATACAACTACTCTCCTGTCCCAAGCAAACTCATACTGAAATGATTTTGTCATCATTTCTGTCTTTCCTTCCACAAAAATGAGTAGAATGCAGGTGGGTATTAATCAAGGAAATACAGACTATGTAAATCTAGTTCACTGATAACGTATGGCTCTACCTTCATCTTTGCAAGACTCCATATGGACTGCGAGAAGACGACAGAAAAGCCCAAACTACTTAACACGTAGCAGGCTGATGCTGAGCCAAGTGTGACACAGTAGCAACACTTTCAATGCTTCTAAAAATATGACACCGCTTTGGTAGGTTTTGAAAGACTCTGGGCAGCTTTTCTGCAGAAGATTCTTTCTAGCTAAAATGATGCCAACTACCAAATCAGTTTGCATTTGGCAAGAGAAGTTAAGGCCTTTTATTTAAGATGTTTTACACGATCTGGAGATTCACACTGTATATTCAGTACTACAGGAACCTCAACTCTCCCCGTTTTTCAAATTGCTAAAGCAGCTCTCAAGTGACCGAGTGAAAACAGACTTGCTATCGATACAAAGCAAGTTGTTGATGGGCATTTAGCTCAAATCTTTTTCATTACTGAACTTTTAATCAGCACTAACAATTCTTTCTGATAGATTTCCAGATATGTCACACAGACTCTATTTTTTTCTTTCAGACACCACAGGCTCAGAATGGGACATAAGAGATGACACATGATTTAAGCCCTCTGACTCTATTAACTTGGGTGACTTTCGTATGACTTCATGAACAGGGGGGCAGAAGATGTCTTCTTTAAAGACATCTCTCTCCCTACCCTCAATCCTACTCTTATTCCTGAAGACATTAAATCCAGCCTTTCCCATTTTTAAAATATAGAGATATTTCTGTGTTTCCCTAGCATTCAGATCTTATAGCCTGACTACACAGCACAGTAATATTGAAGATAGATTACCACACTGAATACAAGAAGAAAAGAAGCCTTTATCTAAGTAAGTGAAGCCCATTAAAATATAGTACAATCAACTGGCCTTCCTGGTATTGGTCAAGAAAATTGAGAGAGATTGATGTGATCACTTGCTGTCCAGACAGAGCTCTCGAACATTCATCACCTCTGGGCTGAAGGCTACAAATGGAGGTGGTTTCTACAAGCCCAATTTACTTTGATTTGCAAAGGGTGGAAGCAGCTCATATGATCAAGTCAATTCTAAACTGAAAAGCTGATACTCTTGGAAACAATCCTGATGTTCTGTAATACTACAATAAGTAATCCCCCAAGCTCCCAAGTTTCAAGCCTGGAAAGAGTTTCATTGAGCTATCGAGCCTACTAATGAAATACTCAGGACCAGATTAAGACACTCAAATATGCTAAACACATAAATAATGTTAAATCTATAAATATTTAAACTACCCAAGCTCCTCTTACAGTTAAAGAAGGTCCAGGTGATACGTTCAGCCTAAACAAGGTGACTCAGCTCACCTTGAAGGGGACACACAGTGGCAGTAAACTGAACCAGTCTGGGCTCCCCTTCTTATGTCGCCACTGACTCCAATGCAAGGTTAGAAAATTCATGCACCAGCTGAAATCTAAATTTAGGAGCCTTAATCTAGAGCTGGACTCCACCCCTAATAAGATTAAGATAATCATGTAGTAAAGCATGGTGTTAAACCAAGATCTCAGCAGTATGCTTCTGCTCAGCAGCAGCAGCCCTGAAGAGCTAACTGCAACAAAATCAAAATCAAACTAACAATACTCGTAATTGCACAATTAAGCTGGTGGAGTAATTTTGAGGTCTGTATGAATAAAATGCAAAGTGTGGTGTTCCTCCATTCACAAATATATGAAGTTCATCTACTGAGCGAAAGGAATTT